>ML791478.1:169227-190213 GCA_009831015.1 Picea engelmannii
TTTATTAACAGATGTTTCATCCTTGTCAGGCAGCTGCATAACCATCCCAAGAGAACTCCCTCGAGGAGTGATTGTAGCCTTGTGTATAGGGTTTGCACCTGCAGTATTAAATGCAACAACTGCATGGCCACTCTCATGGTATGCAGTGAGCTGCAGTTTTAAACCTCTTAATATGTGGATACAAAATTGATGCTGAACTTGTAAACAATTTTATCTGACTAATAACAGCACCATGCTATCTAAGATTAATTTTTTTAATATCAACAAAGCTAGGATAAACCGCATGTTTATCACTATTTGTATCATTCTTGCAAGTCAGACTTATGTTGGTTTACCTTTTTAGACTCCTCTGTTACCAACATTGATTTGCGTTCTGCTCCCATCATTATTCTATCCTTTGCAAATTCCAGCTGTTTGGCAGTCAACTTCTCACTACCATCAACTGCTGCCTTGATGGCTGCAATGTTGACAAGGTTTGCCAAATCTGTACGACACAGAAAAAGAGGAAACAAATGTTAAATATGTCGTATGCCAGAAACTTTACTGGAAGAAATCTTTAAGTACACATGTTATACACAGAAATGTCAAACAACGGTTTGAATTTCTCAGCCCAGAATTTACATCTATTATTGCATCAAAACATGAGTGGCAAGGCTCAAATGAGCAGACTAAGTTAAACTATAGAAAACCCAACATACCTGCACCATTGAAACCACGTGTACCACGAGCAATGGCTATCACATTCACATCTTCACCCAGAGGTTTATTTTGCAAATAAAGCTCTAAAATTTCCTGTCTGCCACGAACATCAGGATTTGGAACCACAATCTGCAGAAAACAATACTAGCATCCTTATGGGCCATGTTGAAATAAAGAAATAGCATATCAAAGTAACAAAACATCAATGTGAGGTAAAGACATGAGACTTTCAAAGCTAAGCAGGTCATATTTTCAAAATATGCAATTTTATTAACATAACAAGCAAACCAAAAGAAGCAGTGCAAAAATAATTCCATGTAGAGAGATTTATAACTGACTGAACATAAACTTTCTTTATGGACCCTTCTTCTGTATGAGGATCCGCTAATCAAAAGCCTGATACCATGATGATCAAAGCAAAGAAAAATCAGGTACATAGATATATACAAGCCACCTAATAAAAGGGATAGTAACACAATTCAGCAATCAGTAGTCACATAAAGAGGAATTCCACTTTCTTGTGTGCTGTCTGGCATTTTATTGCCCCCCTTCATCCGAAGGATATCTAGGGCTTTTGAACCTTAGATTGAAGCAAATGAGGTTGTCAAACGTCTAATTCAAAGGAGTCTCCCAGCCTTGAAATAACTCAAAAATGGGAACAAATAAGAAAATATTTTGGAAACATTCTATTTGCACCCAAAAGAGATTTCTCCAAAATCCATTTGGGGCACTTATCAAAGATGGCTTTTAGGTAGATTATGGGATGGACTGGTTAGTCAGCCAATTATTTGGTATCTACTATTCATGGGTGCTATTCAGACTTGGCACATGGTCGAAGTTTGTTATTGTTCAGGGATTGACCTGGCACATGGTTGCAGGTTGTTATTGTTCAGGGATTGACTTGGCACACAGTTGCAGGTCGTTATCTTCAAGGGTTGATGGTTGGACAGCTTTCCAGTGGCAGCAGGTGCCCCATACTTGCAGCATCTAGAACAGGTATGGGAGGTTGAAGACTCTTAAAGGATGTGATCAGAATAGCGTCTTTTCAGTTTCTTGACATACAGATTCGCTTTCTTGAAAATTGTGCATTTCTTGAAAGTCATATTTTTCCTGATATGATCATATTTTTGGTTACCCTCGAGGGTTAGCTCAAATGGTCTAGAGCCAGACATGAGTTTATCATGCTTGTTGTTGGTCATGGGTTCGACTCTCTTGATTCCCCGGGGCGAGGCCCCGTAAATCAGGGCCGACGGTTTACCCCACTTACCATCCATTAAACATGGGAAAGTATTCAAAGGGTTTTCCATGAGTACATTTCCTCGGAAAAAATGATCATATTTTTGGTTACTCTTATGGAGATGGGCATGTGAATCGAATTTGAAGCAAATCAGAGATATTTATATTTATAGAAAGAATTTTTTTAAGAGATCTATGTTTTTAGAAATGTCTATTTCTAGAAATTTAGTCAGAATGGCAGGATGATTACATTTTTGGGGACCAAACATGGAGATATGTTAATGATTGGAATTTCAGCTGATTCTGAGACCATGAAAATTTTGATCTATTTTTAGCATTATAATTTTAGCAAGATGGTTATATGTTTGGGGACCTAGTATGGCATATCAAATTTCAAGCCATTCCGAGAAGTTTGATTTTCCTAAGTTTAGATCCATTTTGGCAATTCTTACCCCTTATTTTTCATGAGGCTCATACTAGTGAATTTTTTCATTACCCTTGTGATTTTCATCAGAAAGAGCTTTGGATGGTTAGGGTGTTCACTTGGTTCCGTGGATTATTGATCACACGGATGATGATGTGCTAGAGGTTTTGATGGTGTTTTGCCTGGTATACTTGATTATCATAGAGAGATAGCATTACACTGGATCATATGATGTCTAGTCTCCACTCCTTGCTAGATGATTGGATATGAAGATGTATGGACCCCTTAGTGGAACGCCCTAACACTTTTAGGTTAAGTGGACATTGCATTGGCTTCATCATGGCATAGACCGCTTGGTATACACTCGGTTGCTTACACATTGTTTGTTGCTTGGATGGATGAACATGGGCATGGGTAGGGATCCTTTTCACCAACGCCCTAGCTCTTATGGGTATGATTCATATGTGGATGGATTACTTGTACCATGAAGCATGACATCACCTTGAGAACTTCCCTTCCTCGACCCAGATTTGGAGGCACGTGCACATTCACCATCACTTCATGCATATTTTGATGAGGTCGTCCTTCTCCTTGATCAATTGGTTGGTTTCTTGATGACTTGGCATACAACTCATGGCATATTTTGACTTATTCTTACTTGGATCCACTACTCATCCTTTATTGGTCCACGTGTGCCATTATGGGAATTATTGTACACACATTTTGAGGCATATTGTTGAATTAAAGGGGGTTGTCCATTATTTTTGTTGAGATTTGGGTACCTTGGAAAGTGGTCCCCTTGTGATTTTGGGCCTCTAAACACAAGAGGGAGATGTTCGTACCATTGTCCCATGTACTTTATGTCTTATTTCACTTTGACTTAGGAGATTTAAGTCAAAAGTGAAATTTGGTCATTTTAGCCTAACATGACTAATTATTCACTAAGTGGGTGAAAGAGGGGACATAAAGTGAACTTAGGGAACTTAACCCAAAGTGGGTTTTGAGTTGAGATTATTTTGGAGAGATCTCAACCATTGATTAGGGATGGCTTGGGATAATCCTAGCCATCCACATTTAGCTTTCCTTATGGATTGCTCAAGGAGGAAGCAAGGGGCAAAGAGAGGCTCATTCACTTGTATGTTCACCAAGAGAGTTGGGAGAAGGGAAAGAGGATAAGAATGGAAGCATTGAGAGAAGGAAGCTTGGGCGCCTCCTTCCATGGAGGGCTCATGGAGGCTTAGGCCCTTATTATTTGTTGGTGTTGGTTATTGCAAGGAGGAGGGTGCACTTGTGCAGGAGGGCGCACCCTTATCTGGCATGGGAGGACTTGTGCTATCTCAGATCTATCCGGTTTATCTGAAAATTTGGGAGTGAAACTTAGAGCCCAATTTCAAGTCAAGGACAAACCTATTTGGGCAGCCTCATAGGACCTCAGTTTTCTTCACTTTTCATGCAAATGCTTGAGTGTTATTCACATATCACAGATTGAGACCTTGTATCATGGATCCACTTCCTTGATTTGAGGATGATTTCCACTTTGAAGGTTACTTTGCACATTTTATCATGTCTATTGATGGGATATCTCACCTTCAAGAAGATCTAGGAGGTTCCAAACCCTAGATCTAAGATTCATTGCATATTTTGGGAGAAACTTACATTTAGGAGTAGTTATCCTTTGATAGAGTGCCCAAATTTTAGCTATTCCAATGCCATTAGATGCAGAGTGGTTGGGATATTTCCAAAATATGGTCATAATAGAAATTCCAATAAAAACTGATGTAGCTATGGTGCTTTTAAAATCTTTTGTGGGAGAATTTTCGCCGCAATTTTGACCCCTCATTTGTGGAACGTCTCGCCTTTTTGGCTTGAGCATTTTGGTTATTTGGGGATATTATTATTAATATATGCCCATGGTGAAGAGTACCCTAGCTCTTGAGGCCACATGGCCCATGTCTTACGCATCTATTTGGGGTTGTCCACTCTTGGGAGATTCTATTCATTGCTTGTTGGGACATTTCACCTCAGAGAGATACACATCTACCTTGGAGGAGATCTAGGTTTTCATTACCTACTTTGAGGAGTTGGTTGTGAATCTATCCACTTGGAGGCCTTTGGAGGCTAGACGTTGCACCTTTGACTCAAATCTTCCTTCTTTGATGGGGACATCCCACTCTCTTGGGCATATATTTGTTGGAGACTTGTACTTGTGGCCTTGACCACTTCATTATTTTATGTATTGTTGAATAATTAGTTGTTGGAAATATATCTTTACTCCTCCCTAGGCTAGATCTAAGGTTTTCACATGAGAGTAAAGGAAGTTGAGCTAGACTCTATATAAAGAGTAACCCTTCCTCATATGTACTCGTGGTTAGTTTTTTGGAGCTTCCACTCCTTGGAGCTTCATTGGCATATCTTTCTTGGAGCATATGTGATGTATAAGGGCTCTTTCTTTGTGGGATTTGGTGTGGATTTTTGAAGCTTTTCTACGTTGGTTTCTATTTGGTTTATAAAGATTGATTGTGAAAGCTCAAGTATTCTACAAGCTAACAAGATTGATCCATTTAAGGGAAATTATACCATTGGAGGAAAGATGTTTTGGGAAAATGTTGAGATTGGACAGCAAGGAAGGTCTTCACCATGCATGGCATCCTAGCATGGAGGAGGACAATGAAACTTATCCAAGTTGATGGGTTAATCTTTTTCTTAGAATTGTACTTAGGAAAAAGTACATTAAATGGGTTATATTTTAATGTTGACTTAATGAGTACTTTTTATAAAGTTAAAGCGAGAAATAATTTAAGTTGCAGTCTTTTAATCTTGACCGTTGATCTCATAAGGTGTATGAGGATCAATCTCGGCTCTCCATCCTTTTGGAGATAGGGTTTCTCACTTGCTCATTGAGTAAAACGGAGATCAACTTGGAGAGGGGTGCATTATGCACAAGAGAGAGGCAATTTCTGAAGAGAGAAAGAAGGGGGCTTCTACACCAAGATTAACACACATCTTCAGCATTGCAGAGGTCTTTTCCTACAAATCTGATCAAGAGGATTTGCAGAAGGGGGCCATACATTTGTTGAGGAGGTTTTGTATTTGGCTGGGCTGATTTTATTGTAAGAGATCTCTATATTTTCCTCCTCAATAATAATAAAATCCAAATCTGTTGCAGTGGTTTTTCCTCTGGGTTTTTCCAGGGACGAATTGTCAAAAAATTACTTGTGTACATGTGATGTGATTGTTGTTATCTTTTACTGTTAAGTTCCTGGTTATTATTTTTTGTTGTGTATTATTTATTTGTGAAGAAAGCATGGTAGAATCAGTTAACAAAAAAATTAATTGATTTAGTAAACTAGGTTTGAAGAAAATTCACATGGTATCAGAGCAGGACTGTTGAAGAAGCAACATTACATTCAGATCTGCAACACAAATGTTCATATCTGCAACATATAAGTTCAGATGTGCAACACAAAAGTTCAGATGTGCAGCACAAAAGTTTAGAACTGCAACACAAAAGTTCAGATCTGCAACATAGAAGTGTAGATCTGCAAAGGAAAACATAGATTTGCATTAATGGAGTTCAGATTTGTAAAATAGAAGGGTATATTGCAACACACAATCATTTTATTTATGGCCATGACCTTGAGAATGGAGGATAGGCTTAAGGGTGCTCAAAACTTTGTCACCTGGAAGGAAAGGGTCACTCTGGTTTTGGATGTCAATGATGCCCTTGACTATGTTGATGATAAGGTTGCAACTCCCACAGATGCAACTGCATTGGTCACCTGGAAGAAGGATGAGGCTAAAGCCAAGATCATACTCCTTGATGGGGTAAAGGTTCAACTTAATCCCTCACCTCATAGGGAAAAAAGTCCGCTAAGGAGATGTTGGCTGCCTTGAATGACCTTTACCAGAGTAAAAATGAAAAGAGGGTGATGGTGCTTAGGGAAAGACTAAGAAGAACTAAGATGGCTAAAAGGGAAGGTGTGGTTCATTACCTTACTCGACTTACATAGATTAGGGATGAGCTAGGCGAAGTAGGTGAGAAAACTGAAGAGTCTGAGTTGGTACGTGTGGGACTGAATGGCTTTTCAAAGTCATGGGATGTGTTCGTGCGTAGAGTTGTAGCAGAGTTGTAGCACGGGAGAAACTCCTTGATTGGGGATTATTTTGTGCAGGAGGAGATCAAACTTGGTCAGTCTAGCGGATCTTCATCTTCACCACAAATTGTGGATGAAGAAGGCTTGGCTCTTGCGAGCAAATGCAAGAGCAAGCAGAACAAAAAGAAGTGTGGAAAGAAGAACATTGACTTTTCAAAAGTCAAATGTTTCCAGTGTCACAAGATGGGACACTTTGCCTCACAGTGTCCAGAGAAGAAGAAGAAGAACCAACTGTTGATGGCAACTTCAACAACAGTGGATGAGTTTGCCAAAAGCTTCGAGGAGGATTTCTACTTCATAACTTGTATGTCTAGCGCAGCAGTCTCAGACATGTGGTTTGTGGACAGCGGAGCATCTTGTCGTATGACAGGGCGCAAGGAATTTTTCACTAGGCTACAAGAGGGAGGCATGAATCTAGTAATAGAGCTCGAAGATGACAGGCGCTAAAAGGCACATGGGCTTGGTACAGTTTTGTTTCAGAGAAAGTCGAGTAAGCCACTCTGGTTTGTTGATGTACTATATATTTCGGGGTTGAAAAAGAACCTCATCTCTGTCTCTGCTCTTCAGGATAAAGGGTATGAGGTCAGCTTCCGTAATGGAAGGGTGTTTGTCAGACCAACAAGGTCAGGTGAGAAGATGGACAAGATGATTGGGATTCGAGAAGAGAAGTTGTACAAGCTTCAGTTTCAGCAAGGGAGAGCATTAGTTAGTACAACCACAAACATGGGAGAGTTGTGGCACAGGAGGATGGCGTACAAACACTTTGGTGCATTGAGGCACTTAAAACAGGTAGTCACAGGGTTGCCTAAGTTCACAACAGAAAGGCATGACCCTTGCAAGGGTTGTGCAATGGGCAAGTACGCCCGCAGACCATTTCCACCCAGTGAGCACAGGTCCAAGGGAGTATTGGACTTGATACATTCTGACATATGTAGTCCGATGAGTGTGGAGTCAGTGAGTGGCTTCAAATACTTTGTTCTAGTACATTGATGACTACTCCAGGAAAACCTAGATATACTTCCTGAAGACTAAGGATGAAGTCTTCGACAAATTTTAGGAGTTCATAGCTCTGGTGGAGAACAAGACTAGAAGGAAGATTCCGGTGTTGAGATTTGACAACGGGGGATTTGTTCCTGACAACAGGGATCAAGAAGGAACTCATCGTTCCTGACAATCCTCAACAAAATGGAGTGGCCAAGAGAAAGAACAGGACCATAGTCGACGCAAAACGAGCGATGATACATGATTAGGGTTTGCCACTGTTTTTATGGGCAAAGGCTAGTTGCATGGTTGTTTATATTCAAAACGGGAGTCCCCACACAATTTTGGGGAAGTTGACACTCGAGGAGGTATTTATAGGTACCAAACCAAAAGTGAGTCATCTTCGCCCCTGGGGTAGCGTATGTTACTGTCATGTCCCTTCGGAGAAGAGGACAAAGATGGAACCCACATCAGATAAGGGGTTGCTTATTGGATATAGCGAGGCTTCCAAAGCCTATAGAATGTTTATGCCAGCACATAGGAAGATCATAGTGTGTAGGGATGTACAGTTCAAGGAGGAGCGTGCATTGAGGAGGTCTAAAGACTTGCAGGCACAGGACGAGCATGGACATGATTCAGGAGTCAAGCCTGAGGAGGCACAGATTCAGAGCATTGGATCACAAAGTTAGACACAGGATATTGGTACAGGTACAGGTACAAGTGTTGAGAGGGAGACAGTTGGACAAGATCATCAAGAGGGACATGATGACGAGGAGGAGGAGCGTGATGCAATTCCACAGGAGCAGAATACTAGGCCATGACCTTAGTGGTATAAGTCCATAGTCAGCGATTCCAAGTTGGCAAGACTTCCAGCGAGAGATTTTAGACGAAGCAAACCAACAGAGAGACTTGGGTACATGGCATTAATGACACAACTCATTGATGCAGAGCCTTCCACTTATGTGCAAGCTACACAACATGGAGTGTGGCAGGAGGCCAGGATGGAGGAATATGCCTCCATTATGAAGAATGATGTATGGGAGGTGGTGCCCAGGCTAGAAGGCAAGAAGGTGGTTGGATCCAAGTGGATCTACAAGGTCAAGCATGCAGCAAATGGAAGCGTGGACAAGTACAAAGCCCGCTTCGTGGCCAAGGGGTTTTCACAACGAGAGGGAGTTGACTATGAGGAGACTTCTGCCTCGATGGCCAGGTATTCTTCGATCCGAGTAGTCATATCGTTGGCAGCAGAAAAGGGATGGCGCGTTCACCAGATGGACGTGAAGACTGCTTTCCTTAACGGAGTTGTTGAGGAAGAGGTATATGTTGAGTATCCAGAGGGATTTGAGGTAAGCAGCAAAGAGACGCATGTGTGTAGACTGAGGAGAGCCTTGTATGAGCTCAAGCAGGCACCTCGGGCATGGTACTTGAGGATAGAAAGCTACTCGAGGGAGATGGGTTTCCAACGTAGTGAGGCTGATTCGAACCTATATTTTCTTGTACGGGAGGTGCCTCTCATACTGGTGTTATATGTAGATGACCTATTTCTGACAGAAGATGAGCAGTTGATAGCATATTGCAAGGTCAACCTTGCAGCTGAGTTTGAGATGAAAGACCTTGGGTTGATGCATTACTTCCTTGGCCTGGAGGTATGGTAGTAGGATGGGCGCTTCTTCTTGGGATAGGGTAAGTATACAGTGGAGATCTTGTGTAGGTTCAAGATACCAAATTGTAGGCCCATGTTCATGCCTCTAACTGCAAACTGGAGGAAGATTGATGAATGAGATTCAAAGACAGTAGACCCCACTGTGCATCGTCAGTTAATTGGATTGCTCATGTATATGGTCAATACTCGACCAAATATCAGCTTTGCAATAAACTCTTTGAGTGCGTTCATGGTGGACCCTCGGAGAGTACATTGGATAGCTGCGAAGCATGTGCTTCGCTACCTCAGTGGTACTGTGGAGTACGGGTTGTTATATAAGCGTAGTGTTGGAGTGAGATTGGCAGGCTTTACAGATGTTGATTAGGCAAGATGTGCAAAGGACAAAAAGAGTACTTCGAGTTGTTGTTTCAGCATTGGATCGAGCATCATTTCCTGGTTCAACAAGAAGCAAAAATCAGTGGCATTAAGCTCTGCTGAGGCAGAGTGCATAGCTGTTAGCTTGGAAACATGTGAGGCACTGTGGCTTAGGAAGCTACTCTTGGGATTGTTCAGGCAGGAGCTAGAAGCTATTGTGATTCACTGTGACAATCAAAGATGCACCAAGCTCTTTAAGAATCAGATGTTTCATGATCGTAGCAAGCACATCGATATCGGGTATCATTTCATCCGGGATTGTGTATAGAGAGGAGCCGTGAGGCTTGATTACATACAGACTGATGAGCAGATGGCAAATATTTTCACCAAGGCACTGAACAGACAAAAGTTTGAAAAGTTTAGAGATCAGATGGGGTTGAGACAGATGGGGTCGATGAATCCAGTAACACAAACCAAAAGCCATCCTCACCAACTTGAGGAACCACAACAACATGAGAAATATGGCATTTAGGGGGGAGATTATCTATTGGCTCCTATTCAACATTAAAGAGGGATGTCGCTTGCGATGAAATGTCTTCTCTCTATGGGCCCCATACATATTAAGGGGGGATGTTAAATGCAAGAGTGTAACCTTCATTATCAATCATGGTCGACCTTGTATTTAGTTGAGTAATCATAAATCCACTCTCATTTGTATTCCGACTACAACCAACCTCATGGAGTTGGATGATCACATAAACCCCCTCCTATTTGCAGCTATGACCAAGTCACCAACCTTGTATTGAGTTGGATATCCATAAACCCACTCTCAATTGTATTTCATCATTTCTCTCTATAGCCATCTATTCAGCTTATCAAGGGTTGTTGAGAATGGTGTAATCCTCACATTTGGCTACAGTCAATTGATAGTGTGTCATTAATAAATTTGTTTAGGTAAAAATGTAATCATTTATTATAATACCAGGTTGTGGTTAAAGCTGACATAGTCATTTTGATGTACACTCATTAACCCCTCCTGGGGATAGCACCCTACTTTAGTTGTGTATAAATACACCACAACTCTCATTTGTATTTCATCATCTTGTGATCTTCTTGATCATTCTTTATCCTACAGGCATCATTCTTTTACAAAGTAATTAATACTTAAAGGGCATCTATATCTTCGGTGTTCACTTATGCATGGGCATTTTTTCTCTCTTTTGTGCATGGGTTTATTTATCTCTTACGCACTTTTTCAAGGTTAATTTATCTCACAAGGGTCTCGCTGTGTTGGCTGATTTATCTTCAATCCTTGTGCTTCCATAGTGTTGTATTCACCTTGTTCATTGCAGGATTTTGGGTTTGTTTCGGTTCCTTTCAATTCTCCTCCTGTCGCTTATGAATTTCAACATATCCCAACAAGAAACATAAAACTGAATTATGCACAACAATGTGCCTATAAATATGCCAATAATATCAGGGTAGATAACTCCCTAAACATTCCAGATAAAAATAAATAAACAATGCATTTTATGACAATTTCAGTGACATGATCACAAATTACATAGAGAAATAACTGCATAATTGCAGACATAGTAATTAAAAATGAAATATGATCAATTAAGCTGCTAAGAAAAACTCACATGTCTGTCAAATCTTCCAGGCCTTGTAAGAGCCGGATCTAGAACATCGGGCAAATTTGTTGCAGCCACCAAAATAATGCCCTGTAGCATGAACTCATAGAATGACAATATATGAAGAAAACTAATAATAATGATACATAATAGAATGGTTCCTACAAAACACTAAAATGAGAAAACCAACTATAACCAATACAGAAAAGTCATCTCTAGATATACTGATTTAATTGCTGGTGATTACTACCTCATTTTGCTCGAAACCATCCATTTCCACAAGTAGCTGATGGAGAGTTTTTTTGGTATGACCTTCCCATTGCTTTCGAGTAGACCCAACAGCATCAATTTCATCAATGAATACAATACAAGGTGCCTGCAAGAGAATCTTGTCATTTTGCTAGAAGACAAATGTTGCCTGACAACTTTTCAACAATGCATATTAGCCTTGTTAAGTCAACATGAAAGCTGTCCAGACAAACAAAACAAAAAGTAGGGTGTATTATGCAGTGGCATACATCAAGAAGGAAGATGTAATAAAACAGAGGAACCAAGTTCATGCATAACGGCATCCAAATCAAGAGGAGGCAGATGCATGTAAACATAGACAGATAATACCACATATTGTAAGCAATAAAACTCTCTACCCTTAAAAGTCTAATCCAATCCTACATTATCTTTAATTAAGAGCCAACGTTTCTTCCACATTGATCATCTACTACTATGTAGCACAAATTTCCGGCACAAGGAGAAGCAATTTTCGAGGATAGATGGAAGTTCCTCCCAAAATACAGGAGTGCAACAAAAAATTATGAACAAATTTTTAAAATTGTAACAAAAACCGAAGAAATATTCACAACTCCCAAAAAAATCACCGAGGAATTTTGAAAATAATGCATGATATATCATACAATACCATTTATGATCCCATAAATAATAATATCTAAGTTGCAGGAAATGCCTGGCCAACTGGCGTACCATTCCTGGAAACTGCCCAAAACACCACTGAAACGCCGGCGGCCATACCATACAAGGTTTTGCAATCACCAAATTCCGTACGGTACGGCCGCCGCCGTTTCGACGGTGTTTCGTACTGTATGGGTGACGTTTCGGCCGGATCTGATTGCGAAACTCCATACGGTACGGTTGCCGGTGTTTTGTACTGTATGCGTGACGTTTCGGCCAGATCTGAAACATGAGGTTCAACTTCTGTTGAATCTAAAAGCTCTGGTTGAGGTTCGCCAAACTTCTATGCAAATTCGGCACAAGTTTTGGCAGGTTTTCGAGCTTTCAACAGAACAACCCACAGGTCGCCACCAATTGCAAGTATTAAACTGTCAAATTTCGATGTAGGAGGCAGGTTATCGAGAGTCGATGTGGGGCATGTTATAAGTGAATGGAGAGTTGACGCCGGGAAGGTTATGGGGGCACTGACATGCATAAAATCGAAAGGTCGCAGGGGCAGGTTACAACGTGGGGCAGGTTATGGAGAGGTGGGGACAGGCATAAAATCACAAGGTCGCAAGGGCAGGTTACGGGGCATAAACTCTGGTGTATAATATATATAATAAATAAATAAATTTCATATACAATATAGATTATAAATAATATAACTTATATTTATAGAAAATTATAAATTTATTAATATAATATATATAGTTATAAGTACATATAAAATATAAATTATATATATATTGTTGATGATTGCAGCTATGTGAGACATTCTCCAACTTACAAACCTGTGAGATGTGGATCACTGCAGCTATGTGAGTCTTTCTCTCAGCGTACAAACCTGAGAGAAAGCCCCTAAGAAGGGTACGTGGTTCCTGCCTGAGACAGAGCTGGAACGTATAGATGACCTCCTCCATTCAGAGAGTTGAGAAGAACTCAAGATGATTATCTAGTGGGAAAGGCGATCTGTTGAGTTAGACGTGCCTGTGGCTGAGAACAATGTGAACGTGTGAAATCCCAAAGTGCTGGGTGCATCATCATGTGAACAGAAATGAAGATGATGTATTAGCCTCCTCTGAGCAGCAGAGTTGACGAGAAAACTCCAGATGATTCTCCTGTATGAGGCAGTGAGAAAGAAGATCTATAGAGTGGACGTGCATGTGGACGAGCACAGGTGAACGTGTGAAGATCTGATTCTTCTGTGTAATGTAGTGAGTCAGAGATATGACATCCCTATGGATGTGCCCATAGTGGATGAACACTAGTGGATGTATCGGATCCTTTGCTATATATTGTTCAAGAGTCAGACCTACCTGTAACCCTAATTGTTATGTAAATGGTACAGGTCGGCCCCACCTTACTGTGATTAATAACTAACATAAAAGATAATTCATATGGAAATTATTAATTATATTTTGATTTATTGAGGTTGGCCCTATTGTGCCAATAGACACATCATTTGATGTGACAAGTCTTATATAAATAAAGGTGAATCCCCATTGAGGAAACACACTTAACATTGTGTCATCTCATGATTTCAGATATTGAGGTCTGAAATTATGAGAATTGCAACACTCTCTTGTGTGCTAGTTTTTGTGATGGTGTGGGAGGTCTTTCTCTTGAAGAATATAACAAAGGATTTCCCTTGTTGAGAAGGGTTTCCCAGGATATTTCTTGTGTACTTGTGTATGGATCTTCTTCTTGTGATCTTGGTTTGCTGCAGTAGTTATGGTTCAAGTAATCATTGACAGAAAATTAAAAGGAATACATGAGCCATAGCTCACTAAAATTCTAACATGGTTTCAGAGCAGGCTTGAAGAAAACCATTGCACACTACAAATTGAAGGTAAGGTCTCTTGTACGGGTGAAAAGAAGAGGGCTGGACCTCTCCTTGAAAAATTTGTGGCTGTTAATAAGGTTGGACCCCTTGTAACAAACCTGTGGTAGATGAGGAGGGCCGGATTTCCTTCCTATGGTAAAAACCCTTGATGAAATACCTATGGCATATGGAAAAAGAGGCTACAGCACAAGGGAAGGACCGGACCCCTCCCATAATCTTTTGTGGCAAGGAATAAAGGCTGTCGCAGCCTAAAGAGAAAGGACCAAACTCAAAATTCTGAAGATAACCAAGTTCCCTCAGAAGACCGCCGCCACTCTTTCTGGCTGTAACGAACTTCTGGAACAACATGGGGGGACGGCTACGTATCCAATGGTGGCTCGGCCTGCGAGACAAGAAAAGAACAGCCACAGCCTCAAGTCTTTTAGGACAGCCGCTAAGCAATAAAACCACAGACCTGTGGCAGCATATGACTGAGGCAGAGTTTGAGTTTTTTATGAAGTTCAAGGCTGCTACAGCCAGAAGAAACCCCACGTTAGGCTTCCTAAAAGCATGATCTCTTGCCAAAATTCATTAATTTTAAGGAATGTTGTAATACCTACAAAATTCTTGTTTCCTCATGTCAACGGTGAGAAGGTATCATGACATAGCAGTGATGCAAGCTATAAAACAACAGAGGTCTCATGCCACTACGTGGACCTGATTAGAGTTGGTGAAGGTCCAGTAAAAACGATTTCTTTAGCCAATAGTGGCAATAAAATTGCAACTGCATTTGATGGTATAACTGTTAATATCTGGGATGCTGAGACCTACTTGGTGAATGGTAATTTCATACGTGAGGACAGGATATCTCCTTCAGGCTGTATCACTGTCTTGGATCAACTTGTTGTAGGCAATACTCAGTTCCTGTTGGCAGTTGCCATACAAAATGAAGTGCGAGTATATTCACAGAAGAAATATATATAGAAGATACACCAAGTCCGGAGAATCTGAACATTTACACATTCAGAATCTGAAGGAGTCTCTAAAGTATAAAAGGACCAAGTCTGAGGTCTGTCCTGAGCATGCAGAAAGTTGCTACTAGACCAGAGTATAGGTGGCTACAAGACAAACAAGGAGAACCTACATTGGTGTACACTCTCAGGTATGCACTTGTATGTATATATTATTTGTATCATTGTCATGAGAGAAATTGCAGGAGGAAGGAACCCTTGTTTCTGCTGAAGTCATGGATCTACAGGGACCTCAGTGCATTCAGAGAAACAACACACTGGAAGTGAAAACCCCAGGTTTGATTGTTGAAATTGTTATTCCCCTAACCTGTAATTCTAAAGTTTGCTACGCTACAAGTAATTCTAATTCCTCTAACTTGTAGCTGAGACAACAATCCTTAAATTGCTTTGATTCTAGAGATGTACTCATTATTCTCCTTTAGGAGATATTCTTGTTTTGGTTCCTCTTGTTTTCTTGTTCCAGACAGGTTAACAACAAAGGAAGACATTTATCCTTTAGAAGGAGCCACTTGACTCATAGGGAGTCAAAAATATCTGAGAGAGAGGAAGAATAGAACCATCATTGAGAAAACCAATGCAATAATGCATGATCAGAATCCTTTTATGGTTCTATGGGCAGAAGCATGCATGAAAAAATACATGTTCAGAACAAGAGTCTTCACCAGACTTTGAAAAACATAACTCCCAAAGAAGCCTTCACCGGAGTGAAGCCTGAGATTGAACACTTCAGGATATTTTGGGTGCCCAGTGTATTTTCATGTACCCAAAGAGAAGAAATCCAAACCTATATTATTACAGTGTTGGTGACGAGAGCCTGATTCTGATAACTCACTCAGAAAGCCTTGCTGTTGGATACAAGTAAGCTTTGATTTTTTTATTTTGAGATAAAGGATATGAGTATGATGCACTACTTCTTGGGACAAGAAGTATAACAAAGGATTGGTGAGATTTTCCTAAGTCAAGGAAAATATACAGCGGGAATATTAAAGAAGCTCAGTATGACAAAATGCAAATCCACCGTGATGGATTTGAAGAAAATAAAAATGATTCAGATGAGATTGATCCACAGTTGATTGGATCACTGATGTATCTGGTTAAACACCAGACTTGACTCATGCCTCCAGAGTGAATTTGAGTTTGCAGGATATGTCGATTCAGATTGAGCAGAAAGTACAGTGAACCGGAAGAGCACATCCAGTTAATGTTCTACCATGAAGTTTCCCATGGTTTCCTAATGCAACAGGAAACAAAACTCTCTGGCCTTGAGTACCACAAAAGTAGAGTATATAGCATCAAGTGTGCAAAGCAATGCGGCTCCACAAGCTTCTAACAGATGAGATGGATCCTATGATGATAACCAAGAGTCGTGTGTAAAGCTCCTTAAGAACCCATTGTTTCCTGATGAATCGAAACACGATGAGATGAAATATGCTTATATCAGAGATATGATGCAAAGGAAAATCGTACACATACAGTACCTTCCTACACATGAGCAGATTGCAAACATCTTCACCAAACTAACTTGGTGAAGAATGCCTTCCTTATTGAGAGGGAGTATTGATGATTCCAGCCAAGACAAAATTCAGAGTACATCCGTGTGAGACTTGACATGATGAAGAATGCCTCCCTAGCTGAGAGGGAGTGTTGATGATTGCAGCAATGTGAGACATTCTCCAACTTACAAACATGTGAGATGTGGATCATTACAACTATGTGAGTCTTTTTCTCAACTTACAAATCGGAGAGAAAGCCCTTAAGAAGGGTATGTGGTCCCTGCCTGAGACAGAGCTGGAACGTAGAAATGACCTCCTCCATTCAAAGAGTTGAGAAGAACTCCAGATGATTATCTAGTGGGAAAGGCGATCTGTTGAGTTAGACGTGCTTGTGGTTGATCACAAGGTGAATGTGTGAAATCCCAAAGTGTTGGGTGCATCGTCAAGTGAACAGGAATGAAGATGATGTATTAGCCTTCTCTGAGCAGCAGAGTTGACAAGAAAATTCCAGATGATTCTCCTGTATGAGGCGGTGAGAAAGAATATCTGTAGAGTGGACATGCCTGTGGACAAGCACATGTGAACGTGTGAAGATCTGGTTCTTCTGTGTAATGTAGTGAGTCATAGATATGACATCCCTATGGATGTGCCCCTAGTGGATGAGCACTAGTGGGTGTATCAGATCCTTTGCTATATATTGTTCAAGAGTCGAACCTGCCTGTAACCCTAATTGTTATGTAAAGGGTACAGGTCGACCCCACCTTAATGTGATTAATAATTAATATAAAAGATAATTAATATGGAAATTATTAATTATATTTTGAGTTATTGAGGTCAACCCTATTGTGCTAATAGACACATCATTTAATATGACAAGTCTTATATAAATAAAGGTGAATCCCCATTGAGGAAACACACTTAACATTATGTCATCGCATGATTTCAGATATTGAGGTCTGAAATTATGAGAATTGCAACACCCTCTTGTGTGCTAGTTTTGGTGATGGTGTGGGAAGTCTTTCTCTTGAAGAATATACCAAACCATTGGCAGGGTTTTCTTCCCTTCTATAGAAGGGTTTCCCAGGATACTTCTTGTGTACTTGTGCATGGATCTTCTTCTTGTGATCTTGGTTTGCTGCAGTAGTTATGGTTCAAGTAATTGTTGACAGAAAATTAAAAGGAATACATCAGCCATAGCTCACTAAAATCTAACATATATGATTATAAATATTTATTTTTTATTATTATTTTATATATATATGGTGTTTCCCCCGACGTTTCTATTTTTTGAGGGTTGTGTTTCCTGTCGTCCCTGTTTCAGAAACTTCCAGACGTTTCCCCGTTTCGTGAAACTTAGAATAATATTAAAAACTAAAATAATAATTTATTTAAAAACATAGCAAGTACATGGTCCCAAAATGGCAAAATGAATACTCCAAAATCTAATTATTGCAGATTGTTTGCCTGTTTGTTTGTGTGCTTAGAAGACCAACTACAACTTTCTTCTTACCTCCAAAACATGTGAAAGGGTTAGCAAGATGGCCTGAAGCATTTGTTATGTACGTTAATTAATATATGTACCCTCATGTTATAGATAGCCTAATGAATCAAGGGGTTGCAGGTGCAGGGGTGATCATCATCAATCCCGAAGGAAAAACCGAAGTAACCTACACATGGGGCTTAGCAAGATCTGTTGAAATAATGTAACTGCAAAGTGTATTCTGATTATTATTTGATATATTATTCATTGGATCAATCCCCATTGCCGATTGATCATGTCGACTATTGTAAAGGACCAAATCCCCTTTTGTGGATTGGTCAAAATGTAATTGTAATAGGCAGAATAAGAAGCCGGCCCCAGAATATATTAAAGGTGGTTATAACCACCCAGATTGAGAAGTCGGCCCTACCAGTGAAGAGACACTTCCACACGTGCCAGACTTGTATAAATAAGGAGGCTAGCGCCTCACTTAGACACACTCACTTGTTCATTGAGAGACAAGTTTCGGAGCTGCAATTGGAGAAGAGAGAGAGAGAGAGAGGAGCATCTTTGCGAGAGGACTTGCTGTATTTGTTTGAGTTATCTCTTGGCATTGTATTGGCTATCTATAATAAGGAAGTTTTTCTGGGTTTTCTTCCCCATGAGGGTTTCCCAGGATAAATGATGTGTCTCTTTTGATTGTGTATTTCTCAGTGATTCTATCTTATGCTATTGTTATCTATTGAAATGCAAAGAACTATAATAATGGCTTAAACATTAACATGGTATCAGAGCTAAGCTAAAGAGAGCATCTTTCACAAGAGAAAGTGAAAAACGTCATTGTTGTCGTACATGCAAATTAGGGCTTTTTGTTGGCGAAGTATTTCAACCCTAAAAGCATTTAGAAAAGTCCGCCCTCCCTTAAGGATCACTTTGGCATCCTTAGCGCAACTTTTCAGTGGCTAGATCTCCCGGAAAGTGAAACCCTAGTTTTCACAAAGTACCAAAAAACCAGAAAACCAGAAGCACCAATCCAAAAATCCGCAGATCAAGTTTGAGGGGGTAAAAGTTGGATTTTCAAAAATCTAACTGCACCAAATTACTCGCCTCAGCCCAACGCATCTATCCCCTGGATCAGAATTTCAAAATTTGAAGTTTGAAAAATTAGGGTTTTCTCATAAAACCCTAAGATGTAGTCTCAGAACCAGTTGCCGTATCAATTGCAGTTGCAGTACCAGTTGAAGTATCAGTCGTAGTACTAGTTGCAGTCACCCTTGAAATTTTCAAAAGTTGGTAATGATCATCGTTGCTGCCAGATGGTGCCACTACCTTCAAATGCTATCAGAGGTATGTACTCACATATGTTTAAATGGTTAAACTTTAAAGAGTATTTGCCGGAGAAGGGATCTCTTGCCATAGATCCAGAAGGATCTCAAGATCCAACACATTCAGAAGAATAATGCAACTCAGGTTTGATTATTCTGATATGCATCTTTGTTATGACATTTTTTTGATCAACTGTTGCATGTTGAAGCTATGATCAAATTATTAGATAGATTAAAGTAGAGATCATAGAGTTTATTCTCTAGTCTAACCTTCTGTCAAGAGAGCATATTGTCCTAGTACAAAAGACAGGTTGAAGAAAACACTTGTCATCTTGAGTAAAGGAGACTTGGAAGGAAAGTAGCAGCACGCTCAAGGACAAGACTCCAAATTCCAGGAGAAATATCTTGTGTTAGTTCCAGGTAGCCCTGGAGGAAAGTTTGATCACAACACTATGAGAATGTTGACCTCGTTTAGTATTGTATTCCTTACCTTTAATCTTTGCTTCAGACAAGTTACAAGTGATAGCTCTAAAGGAGCTACTGTGATGATTGTTCATGCTATTGCTTTATATTATCAAAAGGATATTATTCTTGCTCGCTTTTTTGTTGACCTTGTTCCAGGTCACAGGTAATAACCCTGAGGAAGCTATAGTGAAGGTTGCAAAAGGCAACGTGCTAAAGGAGAAACCATAAATGAAGCAATCATCATTGGAAAAGAAGAAAATGGCTTGTATAAGCTAAAGGGTCACTCAAAAGCTGCCATGACCCATGCCATTGAGACTCCATGTGAACTTTGGCATAGAAGATTAGCCCACATCAAGTACAAGGCTATCATACGTATGCAAAGCTGTCACAGGTCTACCAAAACTCAAAGTTGACCATGAAGGCATGTGCAATGGATGTGCACAAGGGAAGAACATCAAGAACCCTTTTCCGAAGAGAGACAACAAAGCAGAAGGAGTCCTAGAACTCATTCATTCAGATCTGTGTGGCCCAATGCCATCGTCCTCCATTAGTGAGTATGTATACTATGTATCATTTATTGATGATTATTCTCGTAAGACCTGGTTGTATTTCTTGAAATCTAAAGATGAAGTGTTTAGCAAATTCAAAGCCTTGATAGAGAATCTTTTTGAAAGAAAGATCAAGATACTCAGGTCAGATAATGGAGGAGAATACACCTTGTTATCCCCCACTTTCAGGGATAACTAGGAGATCATGTCTCGAAGCCCACAAGTCCTATACATAGGGTACCGAGTGCAGTATTGACTTCAGCATGGCCCTGGAGGGCCCACCTTTTCTCTCTTCTAGCATCTTTATCCTGTCAGCAACAGCAGCAACCTCCACCACCATCGGCTTGGTCTTGTGTCAGAGAGGGTTCTTGGTTCATGAGGTAATTAGTTCAGGTATCATGGTAAGTGTCACTTTGATCATCAAAACCATTGAACGTATGCATCTGATTCCTTTTACTTCTAACAACTACTTGGATCTTACACTTGCCCACTTGACCATGCTTTGGGGATTAACAAGATGTCTTAGTAAGCCTGTGTTTGTTGGTTTTGGTTAGCCACTGGGGTTGTCTCTGAGAAGCCATCGTCTGCTCCCTTCACAGTTTCACTTTTCCATCTTGTTTCCAGCTCACCTGTCCCATTCCACTTGTCCGGACATTAGGTTGACCTTTTTTAGGGTTGCACCTTATCTAATGGGAAGAAGGGGCTAAAGGCCCAGAAGGTAAAAGCAAG
>ML791478.1:194839-214707 GCA_009831015.1 Picea engelmannii
TAAAGCCAGTCTAGTATCTTGCTTCCAGCTTGAGTGTTGTGACGTAAAGCAAGACATTGAGATGAGACTAGTACTGTGCTTCCAGCTTGAGAGTTGTGACGTAAAGCCAGTCTAGTATCTTGCTTCCAACTTGATTGTTGTGACGTAAAGCACGACGATGAGATGAAACTAGCACCGTGCTTCCAGCTTGATAGTTGTGACGTAAAGCCAGTCTAGTATCTTGCTTCCAGCTTGATTGTTGTGATGTAAAGCAAAGACGAGTATCTTGCTTCCATCTTGATTGCTATGACGTCAAGCAAGACGAGTACTGTGCTTCCAGCTTGACAGTTGTGACATAAAGCCAGTCCAGTATTATGATGATGCGCCAGCCTTGTGTTGTGATGATGATGTATTAGTTTTATATTAATTCATATTGATGCAGATAATGATTGCATTCCTTTGAGAATGACGATGTTGTCGATGAAGAAAACTTCTGATGATTTATAGATACGCCAGTCAGTGTTCCAAGACGATATTGATGATGTTGTCCTCCTGATGTTGTTGATGATGCAGTCCTCTCTCTCGCCTAATGTCGTTGAAGAATACCCTTCTTGTTAAGGGGGAGTGTTGAAATAATGTAACTGCAAAGTGTATTCTGATTATTATTTGATATATTATTCATTGGATCAATCCCCATTGTGGATTGATCATGTCGTCTATTGTAAAGGACCAAATCCCCTTTTGCGGATTGGTCAAAATGTAATTGTAATAGGCAGAATAAGAAGTCCGCCCTAGAATATATTAAAGGTGGTTATAACCACCCAGATTGAGAAGTCGGCCCTGCCAGTGAAGAGACACTTCCACACGTGCCAGACTTGTATAAATAAGGAGGCTAGCACCTCACTTAGACACACTCACTTGTTCATTGAGAGACACGTTTCGGAGTTGTTGTTGGAGAAGAGAGAGAGAGAGAGAGAGAGAGAGAGAGAGAGAGAGAGAGACGCATCTTTGGGAGAGGACTTTCTGTATTTGTTTGAGTTATCTCTTGGCATTGTATTGGCTATCTATAATAAGGAAGTTTTGTTGGGTTTTCTTCCCCATGAGGGTTTCCCAGGATAAATGATCTGTCTCTTGTGATTGTGCATTTCCCAGTGATTCTATCTTATGTTATTGTTATCTATTGAAATGCAAAGAACTATAATAATGGCTTAAACATTAACAAGATCCTCTAACAATCAAGCTCTTAATGGTATATTAGTTCTATACTGGTCATTACTATGAGTAATGTAGTTATGTACATGTAATAAAAGTGATTATGTGATATGAGGGCCATGTAATAATAATGAGGTATTAGGTACACATGTATGTGTCATTAGTGCACATATGTTCATTATGTGTGTTATATGTCGTGTGTCATGCACAATGGTGAACTTGTGCATTCTCAACATCAAGTCATATAATGTATTGCCACATGCATATAAAGAACCTTCGATAAAAACTGAATTGTATCATTATCGCCACCAACACATAATACATAAGAAAATTGCATTGAATACATTTTTTGGCATCGATTTGCATTAATGACAAGTGCACACACTTCATAACTAACTCTATTCTAGTATTTCCAAACCGTGCAGCCTGGGTGGACAAATTGTTTAACACAAACCCTATATATTCTTTGCACTCAATCATATTATGTCATTGTTATCCCCTAACCTAGGGATAACTAAGGAGATCACGTCCTGACAGGTCCTAGACATGGAATACCAAGAGTCAGATGACTTGAGCATGGCCCCTCTTTTCTTCAATGCAGTCCATTAATCATCAACAACAGTATCCATCCCCACCAGCCTGGTCCTGAAGTAGCGGTTACTCTTGCTCCATGAGGTAATGAGTCCGGGTATCATGGTATGTATCACTCTAATTTTTGAAACACTTGAATATGTTGTATCAAATCCTTCTTCATTTTATGATGTTTGCTTGGAAATTATGCTCTTTTCCTCGTTTATTCCTGGAAGCGTAACACGGTGCCCTAGTAAGTTGGTTTCCCTTTAGGATGGGTTGCCACTAGGTGGGTCTGTGAAAAGTCATCGTATGTTCCATCCATACTTACCACTTTCCATCTTTATTCCTTCCATCTCCCCTATCCTTGTTTGGGCATTGGGATTGGCTACGCTAGGAAGAGTTGTACCTTACCTTGTGGGAAAAAGGGGCTAAAGGTCGAGAGGGTAAAAGTAGTTGGCAAGAGTTAAAAGCCAATGTTGAAACCTTTGAGATGCTTCACACAGGGATTCTCAAGAAAGAAGTGAAAAGCTTCTCGGTAAGAAAAGGGAACCCATAAGATACATAAACAGTCAAGGTACTAGTTGATGGATAGGAGGTCTCACCATGAGCCGACCTATTATGACCATGGGGATGTAGCAGTATGACACTAGCACCTATCTGGTCACCAAATCAAGGCAGTGGCTCTTGCTGGCATAGCCAAGAGAAAGGGGGTCTCATCACGAGCCAGGCTTCTCATTTCCATGAAATGTTTGTGGATAACGATGTCACCTCTGGTCATCAAGCCAGGACAGTGGCCCTCAACTTTTCCCTTGAAGCACAAAAGAAAAAGATCAAAAGAACTAAAGCTAAGAATAAAAGGAAATGAATGGGCTAGGAAACAATTGCATTTATGACAAGGTGCAGCTCGCCCTCTACAAAGGCACCCACAGGTAAGACTTTACATTTCCCTGTTATTACACGCACCCCATGCTCAAACACTTACCCCATGCCACCTCATACACTTACATGACTTGGATTAGATCCCACTTGGGAAACACCCAAAACTTAAGGGAGGTTAGCCCAATAGGACACCCTGAGACCCTCTCCAAACCTAACTTGTCAAATTGCATAACGTCTTTGAGCATTTGTTTGGGTTAAGACGGGTTTGATGCACATGTTTGGGTAATTTAATTATTGGATGTGATTTATATGTTATGATCCTTGTGACTTATGAACCCCTGGAGGGCGTACTTGTTGTTGTAGGACCTTACACGATGGACAAGTACACATGAGGGAATGATTAGCTCGGACTTTCATGAAGGCTTAAAGCCCACAAATGGATGTTGCAACCCCAACCAGGGGTAAGAAGAAACTGAAGATTTGCACCGGGAAAAAGGAGGACGTTGCCTTTGGAGGCACCCTGGCAGACCTAGACCCAGGGGGATCTTGCTCTTCCACATGGACGTTGGACATTGAGGGCCCTGGACGTCACCATCATGAACTTGGAGGTCATCCAGAGCTAGGGTTTTCATTTTGGAGGTAGTTATGAGCCTGGTGGCATGTGTGGGCATCATCTAGGGCCTCTGGAGACCAATCGCCCTACATTTTAGGCTCAACATTCCACCTTAGGGCCTCAACGTCACCCTTGGAGATGTCTTTAGGTGCCAATTAATTTTTATTATGTCAAAATTGGATTTTATTGTAAAATGGCCAAGTCTGCCTTTATTTTGACCTAAAATTAGTTAAGGGTCAAAGTTTTGTTTAAATAAGCATAAAGTACATTTATTTTTACAAAACAACTCTCACTTGGAGAGAAGTGGACTGAAATTTGTGCCCTACTTAGGGTTTATTGGCTGAAATTGTGATGCGCACCTCTCTTGGAGTCTTCATACTTGCAACTTGGATCATTTTTTGGTAAAGTTACTTGGCAATCTAGGGTTTCATGGCTTGATTATTCTTGGTGAAGTAAGTAAATCTGCAATTCTCATTTCATTTTGAATGGTTATGGTATATTTGCTTATTCATGTTAAAGATTATGAAATTGTTTGCTTAACAAACCCTAGGAGTAAAGAACTTAAGGTGCTACTTCTTTGCTCTATATTTGTTAGACTTTGCTAAGATGGTTAACTTTGACAA
The DNA here is from genome assembly GCA_009831015.1 of Picea engelmannii. NCBI lineage: Eukaryota > Viridiplantae > Streptophyta > Pinopsida > Pinales > Pinaceae > Picea > Picea engelmannii. Next base: position 198,719 of record ML791478.1, read on the forward strand.
GCTTCTAAAGCCCTAAAGTGCTAGCACTTTAGAAGCCTTGATCAATTGTTGTTGCATCTAAATATTTCTTTCAATAATCTAAGGAGGAGGAAACCCTTAGGGCCTAGAAGTGCCTACTTTCTAGTATCTCACCTCCCTAAAGATTGAATCCTAGAAGACTTAAGGTGCTACTCTTCTAAGATTCATTCTTCACTTGGATAAATATAATCATTTTCTTGCTTACCCCAAATGAATGTTGTTGAACTTTTGATTCCATAACCCCTCAAAGGCACTAGTCCTTACACTTCTTTTGTTGAGAGATCAAACCAACACTCAAACCTTAACCTTCTAGTTTTCACTAACTAAAACTAACACTAACCTAGCCTAGTAAACTAACCCTACCTTGCTGATGTTACAATCACTGCTACAGCCAACTTGAAGAAACAAATTTTCTGCATAATCTACATTTAATGCTAGCTAAACACTTCTAAAATTGCTTGTGACATTTGATTATCATTCTGCCTAGTAAATGCTATCTTTCCATTGTCTTCTCAAGCAATTTTGAGGCATATTTCTTGCAGCTGTTATAAATTATTTCTTGCTGTTGTAAACTTTCATTTTGCTGCAATTTTATATCGGCTGGCATACATTTCAATGCTTTATTGTCTTATTGAAGCACTAATATCATTTTGTACTTGAAACTACCATAGTTTTTGCTTGTTGTCTTCTTCTGGGCAGGTACACTTCTTCCATTACATTTGCTTCATCTCTTAAGACAAACTCAGCAGGACCTTTTGACTCGAGTGACTAGTGAGAGGGGGGTTATCTTTGCATCCTTGCTTTAGCTTCACCAGCCCTTTAGGTCACTAGGGACGTCTCCCTTAGGGTAGTCTTAACCTACTCCTAAACAGAAAGGGGTTTCCTATTAAGGTGACACTGATAGGTCACCCCCTTGTTACTGTTGAGATTTGGGTACCTTGGAAAGTGGTCCCCTTGTGCTTGTGAGCTTCTAAACACATGTGGGAAGTACTTTGTACCATGTACCATGTACCTTATGTCTAATTTCACTTTGACTTAGGAGATTTAAGTCAAAAGTGAAATTTGGTCATTTTAGCCTAAAATGGCAATTAATTCACTTTGTGGGTGAATTGAGGTACATAAAGTGAAACTATGGAAACTTAAGTAAAGTGGGTTTTGAGTTGAGATTCTTTTGAGATGATCTCAACCATTGATTAGGGATGAGATGAGATGATCTCATCCACTCATATTTTAGGTTTCCTTATGCTTCCTTAAGGAGGGTGCAAGGGCAAAGGAGAGCTCATTATTCCTTGTTATGTTCATCAAGARAGTTGGGAGAGGAGCATGAGGATGAGGTTGGATGATGCATTGAGTGAGGAAAGCTTGGGCGCCCACATTCATGGTGGTAGCCAGCAAGCTTAGTCCTTCATTTATTTGTGGAGCTAGTTCTTGCTAGGAGGAGGGCACACTTGAGGAGGAGGGCTCACAGCTAGCAAGGAGGACTTGCAGAGGTCAATTTGCCTTGAGGACAGTTTTAGTGGAGAGCTACAACACAGATTCATAATACTATGGGAGGGTTTCTCCATTGGAGCTTGTAGTTGGCAGAGAGCTTTAGTTCAGTGGTTTTGACAACTTTTGAGGAGGGTGCATCTTCTTCATTTGGACTTGTGTTTCAGCTTCGTTCAAGATGCTATTGTATCAGGTTCATTTGTTTATTGTACTTGTATTCCACCTTCTTTTCTCTACATATATACACTCATATTCTAAATTGGTTTTCCCCGGGGAGGTTTTATCCAGGGTCATGTTGACCAAAAATACCTGTGTTCATTTTCATGTATGCTAGTGTCTAGAACAACATTATTTCAGCTCTAAAAGATCTCTAGGTATGTTAATAGCTTATGGTATGCATGTGCTAACATCTTGTGACAACACTACATGCTAGAGCACCTATATGGCCTATGCTAAGTCACCTTACACGACGACACGGGACACGGAGGACACGGGAATACGAGTATCCGATACGGACACGATGACCCTCAAAATCAAGACACGAGGGCCACGTTATATATATATATATATATATATATATATATATATATATAAGACTATAAGTTAAAAATTACTGAAATAGACAAAATATTGATAGATCATAGACTTAGTAGATATTGATCAGTGATTCAGTGACACATCATGAACTCCAAAAAAGATACATCATACATCATACAAATCAATCAAACTCTAAACACCATACTCATAGACATATTGATAGTCTGATACGGTGATACTGTATACAATGTACATGATACAAATAACCCACAGAATAGTGAGCATTCAAAGCATATTACCACAGGTTTGTCAACATGCATACACAATGCTCAAAGGAAAGGAATCGAATGAATGATCCATGTATTCATGTCTTTAATATGTTTGCACAAATTCTGCAGTAAAACAATGATTAAGCCCTCATATAGTGTTAAAATGAATGTGATGTTAGAATATTGAGTTAGGTCATTACATCATGTATTGCATTGATTTATTTCCAGAGGTGCTTTGGATGTTAGGTCTATCAAAATGTTTCAAGAAAAGCAATGGAACAAAACTGAAAAATTAAGCCATTCATGTGAACCCTTGTACCATTATCACAAGTTCCAAAGAGTTGGAAGAAAACACCTTGTGTGCTTATGTGAGTTTAGGGAAAGATATTACAAGAATAAACTAGAATCAAATCATGTCAAAGAGTTTCCAATGACAATGCTGTAAATGAAACCAGAATTAAGGTATTAGGTCGTTGGGGTTATAGACCAAATCGTTCATTAATATTCCTCATCGATTTGATTAAAATGCTTCTCAAGTTTTTAAATGTGTTAAGTATTGCTCAGATATATGGTATTTAAACACAAATTTAGCCATTGTCCAGAATTGTAAACCCTCGTCACTAGCTCCAGAAAATGACACAGAGACCTCACACATTCAGGTGTCTAAACGAATTGAGGAAATTTGCATCAAGCTTCCAAACTCAGCCAGAGCCTAGAGGACTTACTTGTGAACTGGGTGATGGTTGTTAGCTGCCAGGCTGCAATATCCCATAGTGATAGTGAAATGAAACAACTAAAAGACAAGGGAAAATCCCTTTTTAATCTCCCGCAGGCTCTTTTAAGAAGGACACGATTTTAGATGGTGTCTGACACGGTTTTAGATGGTGTCCTGAGGTGATGACACATGTTGAAGCAGTGTCCGACACGTACCGAATCGTGTCATCACAGTGACACCGCGGATACGGACACTTGGCCTATAAGGGACGTGTCAAGTAACTTAGGGCCTATGTAACCGTAACAGAACAACAAAGAAGTTATTGAATAGTTTGTTGTTATAAAACAACAACAAACCCTTGTTTGACAGTTGAAACTTAGAGCCAACTTGAGGTAAAAAACAAACCTAGTTGGCAGCTTGTTAGGACCTGGAAAATCTTCAGTTACGCATATCTAGGCTTTGTGCAAGTACAAATTGTGTGATAACAATCATATTTACTCATGCTTTTTCGTTTCTGGCCTAATGTTTCTTCATAAATATACCACAAATAAGATTCAATGAATCTGAACACCAATGCCTCATGAGAACAATTTTATAACCTTAACGGTTTTACTTAATTATAATCAACAATATTACATTTAATATAAATAAGTTTTATTATATTGTATATTACATATTATATTATATCAGTTATATAAGATGCCCTCCCTCTTAAGAGATGATTTTCCCTCAAACTATGGTTAGAGAGTTGATGTTGACAAAAAAATCTCCTCCCAACTTGTATTCCTTACAATTCATGAGATATTCTTGATGTTATTCTAGATTGAGGAAACAAGATGATAAGATATTCAAAGATTCAACCAAAATTCTCACATTGTAAAAGGATCGATCCACTCTATGTAGATTTTATTCAGGAATGTCTATTGCTATGACTCTCGAATTGAATTTATTTGTTCACAATTCCAAGTATATCTTTGATTATGACTCCGAGTTGTATTGGAATTTTGATTCTTCGGAAAGTAAGAAGATTGTCGTCTTTGAGTCCATCTGTTCCATTACATGTTGCTTGTAATTGTTAAAGAGTGAAAAAACATGTTAATAGTTTTTTAAACCCAGCGTTTCAGACTACATTAAGGTGAGTCCATCGTCAAGGGATCACAATGCAACATTGAGATGCCTTTAAATCGTTGAGAGAGGGTATATCAATAATGGATGAGAAAGTTATTTCAAGTAGGTAGAGAGGTCGGCTCTCCTATCCTCCATTACTATTATTCAATTTATCCACGATTACTGTCATCGTGTATTAGAGCCAAGACGAATGGTATTCTCGTGATGGCTTGGTTGGTTTATAACTGTTGAAGTTTGAGTAGCTTTAGAAGATATTATTATTATATTCATATTGTATTTGACCAAGACAAAACCTTAAAGATCAATGTTATATTATTTTTTTTAAGTCAGCCCTATTGTGCCTTGACAAGTCAAATGTAAAATAGAAAGGGAAAGTGGACAGGTCGTCCCTGACCTAATTCTGGGCAATCCAACTAGTATTTATAAAAGGCCTAGCACCTCATTTGGAAGACACACACAACCAACTCTCTCACACAGTGCGCAAGTCTTAGAGTCACGCAGCTACAAGGAAGGGTGTCTCACTAAAGGGTTTTTTTTATTTGGTGAAAGGACTATCTTGGTCTAATGGTGCGCTACTTTGTTCTAGTTAGGGTTTCTGGTAGATATTTTGTTTTGGTGAGATCTCTCTTGAGAGAGACATTGTACTTGTTGAAGAATCTATATTGAAGAAGCTTTGTTGGGTTTTCTCCCCCACGAGGGTTTCCTAGGATAAATCTTGTGTATATTGTGGATGTCTTTCTTATGCATGCAGTTATTGTTTTAATAGTCTAAACTTAAAGAATATTACACACTTAATTGCTTAAGAAGAATTTTAACATGGTATTAGAGTGGGCCTGAAAGAAGCCATTTGCATAGTTTAGAAGAGCTCGTTGGGGAAACTAAGACCATAGGGATACTCCCCTAACCTTAGCACATCTTTCTTTGGGATTAGATTCTCACTTTGACAAAGTTTTGTAAACTTCAACTGTTGCAGATGCTGCAACTGCACAAACCCTAGGAGGGGTTTTCACCCACTTTTTGAAGGACGCTGGTCAAACTGAGACCACTAAGGAACTCGCCTTAGCAGGGTGCACCTATCCCTCGGAGCAGAATTCCAAAATTCATATTTTCAAAAATTAAGGTTTCCTCATAAACCCTAGTCTTGCCAGTTGCAGAATTGAAGCTGGAACTGGTCAAATTGGCATCTCTCTGGTAAGTACAAAACCTTCCTTCGAAAAGTTTTATCTCTTTATTATATTGTTCAAGCACAAGATGGCACCCAATACCAAGCTTGATGAGAAGCGTGAAGGTGTTGATAACTTCCGAGCATGTAAGTACAAAGTGATGCTCATTCTAGAAGATTTTGTAAAAGAAGAAGTTCCAGAACCTAATGAAGATGAGGCCAAATGATGTAGCCAAAGCCTGAGATTCATTCAAAAGATCAAATAAACCATGAAAACACAGGAGAATGGAAAAATAACTCTCTTTTATTCCTACTCCATCCTAACTATTACAATCGAAGTTCAACCCCTTATAACTACTAGCTAGGATTTTCAAAAACAAATAATTTTAGAAAAACAACTATTTTTAGAAAAACAACTAAATTTAGAAAATTCTTGCATGACTCTAACACTGACCATTGACTAAGAGCTAACTAGCGTGACACTATTTGTCAACTCACTCTTCTAATTAAGCTCATAAACTAAGAGATAATTGATAATCGAAAAATTAAAAATTCTCATAAAAACACTAAAACCCCAATTTGAGGCTTTATATGAAGGAATTTGGCCCTGAAAAAGTGTCAAAACGATGTCCGATCGAATAAATCTGATCGACACGGTAGTGAACTCTTCGAGACACAATTCTCCATAAAATTTCAGCCCAAACGGATAACCGAATCAAAAGTTATGACCCTTGTAAAATCCCCGAAAAATCCCTGCATCATTCTCCTCTGGTTGAAAAGAACGCAACCCTTGCAAGTTATTGTCTTCAAATTGTTGCCATTTAATGGGGATCTAGGTTTAGTAAGTCACCCTCTGTAATCCACGTACTCTTTGTTGGTGCTACGCCTTCCCACTGGACTAGATATCAGTTGTATTGGCCTTGCCGAGTATGAAGGGTCTTCTTATCTAAAATATGTGCAATCTTTTCCTTTTTCTTGCTTGGAATGGCCTGTTGCCAATCCACCTCTCCCTCACTGTCATCACCCAGATCGTCCCCATGGAAGATATACAAATCAAAAACGTTAAACACATGGGAGATATCGAGGTCAGTTGGTAAATCGACCTTATAAGCATTATCATTGATTTTCTTGAGAATCTTGCATGGACCAATTTTCTTATACTTCAATTTGTGGTAGGTTCCTCGAGGAAACTGCTCCTTCTGTAAATAAACCATCACCAAATCACCTTCATTGAATACCTGGTATCGTTGGTGAGCATCTTTCATAATTTTCTTCTGATCATTACTGGCCTGGAATTTTTATCTCCCCTATTGTTGCAACTATTGAATGTGTTCTGCAAATGCTTCCCCATCATCACTAATCCTATCCCCAAGTGGTAGTTGCACCAAATCTAGGACACCCATAAGGTTTCTACCATAAACAACCCGAAATGGAGATTTACCTGTAGATCTATTCAATGAACTATTGTAGGCAAATTCTGCTTGAGGTAAAGCCAAATCCCACTGCTTGGGATTCTTTCCAACAATGCTCCGTAATAGGTTTCCCAAACTCCGATTTACCACCTCGGTTTTCCCATCTGTTTGGGGGTAATAGGCATTGTTGAACTGTAATTTAGTCCCCATTTTCTTCCATAAAGTCCTCCAAAAATGACCCAAGAACCGAGTATCTCTATCAGAGGTAATAGTTTTTGGAACCCCATGCAATCTAACAGCTTCTGAAAAAAACAATTATGCCACCCACGATGCATCACTAGTTTTCTTGCAAGCAATGAAATGAGCCATTTTAGAGAACCTATCAATAACCACAAAAATAGAATCATTACCTCGCTGTGTATTTGGGAGCTCCAACACAAAATCCATGCTCAGATATGTCCATGGACCTGTGGGCACTGGTAGTGGCATATACAACCTTGTGTTCTTTGAGTCTCCTTTAGATCTTTGACAAATCCAACATCGTCCTACATACCTGGTTATATCTTTTTTCATCTTCGACCAGTTATACTTATCTTCGATTAAGGCTAGCGTCTTATCTTTTCCAAAATATCCTACCAAACCACTATTGTGAAGGTCTTTGATAATATTTTCCCTCATTGAACCAATTGGGATGCATAGTTGTTTTCCTTTGAAGAGGTAACCATCTTCCATAAAATATTCACTTTGATTAAGCTCCATGTTCCCAGCGACTGGATTCTTCAATTGTTCCACAATCTCTCGAAAATCATTATCAGATGCATAGAGATCCTTTAATGCAGCAAACTCAATTACTTGATTTTCCATTGTTGTCAAAAGTACAATGCGTCGACTCAAAGCATCTGTAACTTGATTATGTCATCCTGATTTGTGCTTCAAAACAAAGTTGTAGCCTTGTAAGAAAGAGACCCATTTTGCATGTCTCTTGTTCAATTTCTTTTGGGTGTTCACATATTTTAATGCAATATGATTGGTAAATAACACAAACTCCTTTGGCACTAGATAATGCCTCCAATGCCGCAATGCTTGCACAATTGCTTAAAATTCTACATCATATGTGGAGTAGTTCTTTCTTACCTCATTCAATTTTTCACTAAAGAATGCAATTGGTCTACCTACTTGGCTAAGTACATCTCCAATGTCTACATGTGAAGCATCACAGTCTACCTCAAACACTTTATCAAAATTCGGTAAGGCTAATATGGGTGCCTCAATTACCTTCTTCTTCAGAAACTTAAAACCTTCCTCAGCTTCCTTGGCCCACATGAATCTCTTGCTTCTGGTGCAATCTGTTATGGGTGCTACAATACTACTAAAATTTTGAATAAATTTTCTATAAAAGGTGGCCAACCCATGAAAACTTCTTTCCTCTGTGATGCTCAAGGGACTAGGCCACTCCAAAATTGCTCTGATCTTCTCTGAATCCATCTTGACTCCCTCTGTCGACATGACAAAAACCAAGAATACCAAACTTTCTTGCAGGAAACAACATTTCTTCAGGTTTGCAAAAAGTTGATGTTTTCTCAATGCATCCAATATAATTTTTAAATGTTGCAAGTGATCTTTTTTGTTACTGAAAACTAGGATGTCATCAAAATACACAACAACAAACTTACCAATATAAGGTCGAAGCACAGTATTCATCAGCCGCATGGAAGTGCTAGGAGCATTGGACAAACCGAATGGCATCACCATCCATTCATATAGTCCATCCTTGGTCTTGAAGGCAGTTTTCCATTCATCCCCTTCACGAATCTGGATTTGGTGGTATCCACTTCGCAAATCAATCTTACTAAAATATTCAGCTCTAGATAGCACATCCATCATGTCATCCAACCGTGGTATAGGAAACCTATATTCAATGGTAATTTTATTGATTGTTTTGCTATCTGTGCACATCCTCCACGTATTATCCTTTTTTGGAGTCAACAATGTTGGTAGTAGGTACAGCACATGGACTCATGCTTTCTCTAACCAAACCTTTCTTTACGAGTTCCGTCACTTGTCGATTGAGCTATGCATGTTGTGTAGGACTCATCCTATAGGCTGCCTGATTAGGTAAAGATGATCCCGGGATCAGATCAATGTGATGTTGAATATCCCTATTTGGTGGAAGACCATCAGCTAGTTCATTAGGGATAACAACAACATATTCTTCTAGTAACTTGGCCACTTTAGTAGGAATTGGTATGTCTTCCACATCTCCTTTTTGCACAACTAACGCATAGCATAATCCTGTTTCCTTTGTTTCCTTAACAAACTCTCTTTCTGACAACATATTCTCAGTTTTTCCCTCATCCTTAAGGGGCAATAAGACGACTTTCGATCCATCCTTCCAAAAGGTGTAGGTATTCTTTCCCCCATCATGCATGACTTTTCTGGCATATTGCCAAGGCCTCCCCAAGAACAGATGGCATGCATCCATCGGAATGACATCACACCATACTTCATCTTTATAAGTCTTACCAATGGAAAACTTGATCAAACATCTATTATAATGGTGACTTCATTCCCCTTTTTGAACCATGCAATTTGGTAAGGATGGGGATGTGTTTCACAGCATAATTTCAACTTATCTACCATCTCTTTGGAAACCATATTCTCACAACAACCACTATCAATAATAACTTGACATACCTTTCCCCCAGAAGTGCATCTGGTTCGAAAAATATTTATTCGAAGCCAAGAATCTTCATTGTCGCTACCCTGCCTTTGCTCTTTTTTGAGAATCACCATTGACCTTTGTATCATGAGACTCTCCCCCATATCAGGTGGGAATTCAGATTCAACTCCTTCAATCTCAGCTTGGACCAAGTTCAAACTAGGTTGTTGTCCTTGCTTTCACTCTTGTATGTTATAACTTGGGCATTCAAATGCTCGATGACCCTCTACACCACACCTGAAACACACATACGATCCTCCTCTGCCACCACCGTAACCTCTACCCCTCTAAAATCCTCTTGCTCGTGGTTGATTCAAGTTACGTTGTCAAGTATCTTCTACTTTCTCAGCTCCTTGGGATGATTCTCCTCTACCATAATTAAAACCACCCCATGAGGCAGACGATGTACCCCTCCTTGCTCCTCTATTCCTTGGAGAAAATTGTCGGTTTAGCTTTTCCTCGGCCTTTAAGGCTAATTGATATGCCTCTTCCACGTTGCAAACTGTATGCATGCTTAGTTCATCTTGAATAGAAAATTTTAAACAATTCACATACCTTGCAACCAATAGCTCATCAGTTTCCTGGTAATCTGCGCGAATGGAAAACTGATAAAACTCATTTGTAAGTTCCTCCACGGTGGACAGGTTCTACTTCAAGTTCTGAAATCTACGAAAAAGGGTCTAGGCATAGTATAGAGGCAAAATAAATTCTCGCAATTTTTTTTTCCATCTTGCTCCAGGTCTTAATTTTTTCTTTTCCTTTTCTTACTCTTATCTTTTTGCACATGATCCCACTAGATCATGGCGTGACCCTTCAACTTGGTGCATGCAAATTTGACCTTCTTTTCGTCTGGCATAGGCTGCCATTCAAAAAAATTATCCATGGCGTTTATCCAATCTATTAACTCCTCTGGTTTAAGATTCCCTGCATATTTTGAAACTTCCATCTTGATCCTATCATTTCTCCCTTCTAGAGCCCTGAGCATCCTTTCTTCAAAAGACAAGCGCTCTAATTGTTCTTCTTCATGTTCTATATGTTGATCTACATTTCCTTGGCCTATCTCCTCATCAGACACTTCTCTTTGTTTTATTCTCTGACTAGCCAGTATGCTTGTAAGATCTGTTACTTGCCTTTGGAGGTTTTGCATATCTCTGGGCATTTGAGCAAGACCTGCTCTTCCTCTTCCTCTCCTAGCCATCTTCCCGCTCTGAAGAAGGATTTTGGCCCCGAAAAAGTGTTGAAACGATGTCCAATCAGATAAATCCTATCGGCACGATAGTGAACTCTTCGAGACGCAACTCCCTGTAAAATTTCAGCCCAAACAAATAACCGAGTCAAAAGTTATGACCCTCGGATAATCCCAGAAAAATCCATGCATCACCAAAGCAAAGTACAAGAAGAACCTAGAGAAGGCAAAGAGAATCATTGTTGATTCTATCAAAGATCATTTGATCCCCCATGTCTCATCGTTGACAACTTCCAAGCAAATATTTGATGCATTATCCAGATTGTATGAAGGCAAGAACATCAACCGGAAAATGACCTTGAGAACACAACTCAAGAATGTGAAGATGCAAAGTTCAGAAACTATCCAATCATACTTCACAAGAGTGTCTCATATCAAAGAATAGTTAGAAGCCATTGGAGACACAATCGAAGAAGTCGAGTTGGTGTTGACTACTTTCAATGGTCTCCCCAAATCTTCGGAATCATTCATTCAAGGCATATGTTCAAGAAGAAAGCTAACAAGGTTTAGCAGACTGTGGGAGGATTGTACTCAGGAAGAAGCTAGATTGGCAGCAAGAGAAGACAAACTAGGCGATGAAGAAAATCAAGCCCTAGCAACACATGCGAGAAAAGGAAAGAGCAAGAAGGAAGTTCACTCACTTAAGAAACCTCATGGATTACAAAAGAATCACAAGTTCAAGAAGGATTTCTCAAGTTACAGATGCTTCATTTGTCAAAAGATGGGACACATTGCCATAAACTGTTCCAACTCCAAAGGTAAAGTCAGAAAAGGAAAGTATAGAAGACATCATGCTCATGTTGCAGAAGATGATCAATATGATCATGAGAAAACCAAAGAAGAAGACTCAAGTGAAGAATATGTTTTGATATCAGCTCTTACAGGTACAGTCACTCATGGAAGTGACACATGGATTATTGATAGTGGTGCTTCTAAGCACATGACTGGTTATAAGGAATCTCTCTCAGAACTAGTTCAGAAAGACTCACCTCACAAGGTGAAGTTAGGTGATGACTATCAATATCCCATTAAAGGAGTAGGAGAAGCATCCTACAAGTTAGACTCCGGAAAACCGATGAAGATGAAGAATGTGTTGTATGTACATGCTTTGAAGAAGAATCTCCTTTCTATCTCAACCTTAGATGAGAAAGCATTCAGAGTTTCTTTCATTGATGGTGAAGTCATGTGGCTTAGAGGAAAATCCATTGATGATGTCGTAGTGATTGGAGTACAAGAAGGAGGCTTATAAAAGTTAAAAGGATATTCAGTTTCAACATTAGTACACAGCACAGTTACTCCAAGTGAACTATGACATAGGAGGTTTTCTCATATACATTACAAAGCCCTACCGATCGTGAGCAAGATGGTGACAGGTTTGACAAAAATCCAAGTGGAACATGAAGAAATATGCAAGGGATGTGCACAAGGAAAGAACGTGAAGAAATTATTTCCAAGCAGTGATAGCAAAGTTAAGGGAGTCTTGGACATTATACATTCAGACGTGTGTGGACCGATGTCAGCTGCTTCACTCAACAGGTATGTATACTATATTTCATTTATTGATTATTTCTCACGTAAAACTTGGATTTACTTTTTGAAGGCTAAAAATGAAGTGTTTAACAAGTTCAAAGAGTTCAAGGCACTTGTTGAAAACTTGTCTAAAAGGAAAAGATTTTAAGATCAGATTATGGAGGTGAATTCAATTTAGATGAATTCAAGACATTCTGTAAGGAAGTTGGGATTAAGAGGGAGCTCTCTACTCCCTACAATCCTCAACAAAATGGTGTGGCAAAAAGAAAGAACCGTACAATCATGGAAGCAGTAAAGGCCATGATTCATGATCAAGATTTACCGATGCATCTGTGGGTAGAAGCAGCTAGAAAAGTTGTATATGTGCAGAACAGAAGTCCCCACAAAGTCCTTGGGAACAAGACACCATAAGAGATGTTTACAGGTGAAGAGCCAGAAGTCATCCACCTGAGGATATTCGGTTGTCGAGTATATGTGCATGTCCCCAAGGACAAGAGATCGAAGTTTGACCCTTCAGGTAAGAAGGGTATATTTGTTGGATACAATGAGACATCGAAGGCATACAGAGTTTACATCCCTGGTCACCATCAGATTGAGACTAGCAGAGATGTTATGTTCGATAAGGATACAACTTTCAGTAAATCAAGACAACGTTATTCAAATGAGGTTCATGATGAGGAGCCTAAAGCCCCCAGAGTCACAGATACAAATGAAGGTGATGATGTTGTATTAGAAGATCATGACAAGGAAGAACCACAGAGACCTACAGATTCATCCCGAGAGATGAATACCAAGAAGAGAAGACATGATTGGGCTTAGGAAATCATTCAAGATGCAGAGAAATATGGTGCTCCAGATGGATCCTTTAGAGAAAGAAAGAGGCCACGACCTTACTATAGTTATATGGCATTGCTTAGTGACATCATGGATGTTGAGCCTACCCGTTACGAAGAGTCTGCAAAGAAGAAAGAATGGAAGGATGCCATGGTTGAAGAATACCAGTCCATTTTAAAGAATGATGTTTGGGATGTGGTTCCAAGACCAAAAGAGAAGACAGTTGTAAGTTCCAAGTGGATTTACAAGACGAAGCATTCAACAGATGGAAGTATTGAGAAATACAAGGCAAGATTTGTGGCACATGGTTTCTCCCAGAAAGAAGGAATAGATTATGAGGAGACATTTTCTCATGTGGCTAGATACACTTCGATTAGAGCTATACTTGCATTAGTTGTAGTAAAGAAGTGGAAGGTACACCAGATGGACGTGAAGACAACTTTTCTAAATGGTGTAATAGAAGAGGAAGTGTATGTCGAGCAACCACAAGGTTTTGAGACACATGACAAGCAGACACGTATGCAGGTTGAAGAAAGCCTTGTATGGGTTAAAGCAAGCACCCAGAGAATGGTGCGATAGAATTGACAACTTCTAGATGAACATGGGCTTTACCAAGAGTAAAGCAAATTCCAACCTATACTTCAAGGTTGTGGATGATAGACCAGTGATACTACTATTATATGTAGATGACCTGTTTCTAGCAGGAGAAGAGAAGCTCATCACTGAGACTAAGAGGAAGCTTGTTGGTGAGTTCGAGATGAAAGACCTAGGCATGATGCATTACTTCTTAGGTCTGGACGTATGGTAGAGACCAAGTGAGATTTTCCTTAACCAAGTAAAATATGTTGTTGAGATTCTGAAGAGATTCAAAATGATGGATTGCAAGGTCATGCCTACACCGATGGTGACAAACCTGAAGTTGTTGAGCGATACATCTTCAAAGACAGTGGATGCCACCATGTATAGACAGATGATTGGTTCGTTGATGTACTTAACGAACATGAGGCCAGATATATGTTTTTCGGTGAACACATTGAGTCAACTTATGGTTGAGCCAAGAAGTGTTCACTTAGTTGCAGCAAAACATGTGTTGAGGTACCTAAAGGGTACAATTCATTATGGACACAGATATGCTTCATATCATGAGATAAGCCTACAAGGCTTTACTGATTTAGATTGGGTCGGTAGTGTTGCAAACAAAAAGAGTACATCTGGATGTTGCTTCAGTATGGGATCAGATATGATCTCATGGTTCAATAGGAAGCAGAGTAGTGTAGCGCTCAGTACAGTTGATGCAGAGTACATAGCAACTTGTTCAGCTAGCAGTGAAGCAGTGTCGCTTTGAAAGCTACTTGCAGAATTGTTTGATCTCGAGTTAGAGGTGACTTGTATCTGGTGTGACAACCAGAGTTGTGTGAAGTTGACAAAGAGCCCAGTGTTCTATGAAAAGTCCAAGTTCATCGAGATCAGGTACCATTACATCAGAGATATGGTACAGAGGGGCGCAGTGAAGCTCCAGTATGTCGTTACAAATGAGCAGATAGCTGACGTGTTGAATAAGCCTCTATCGAAAGCGATGTTTGTGTACTTCAGAGACAAGCTTGGTGTGGTTCAGAAGGACATCCCTAGTAAGAGAGAGTGATGAGTTACAGTTGTGATCCAGGGCAACAGCTTCAACATGTGGCAGAAGCAATTGGTGGTCATTCACAGGCATGTTACGGCTACTCCAGTGATTAAGCTTGGTACACCAAGAGACTTCTACCCCAGTGATTAAGCCTGGTACGCAGCTGGCTACTCCAGTGATAAAGCCTAGTACGCCAAGTTACTGCTACCCCAATGATTAAGCCTAGTACGCAAATGGCTACTCCAGTGATAAAGCCTGGTATGTCGAGTTACTTCTACTCCAGTGATAAAGCCTGGTACGTAGAGGGCTACCCCAATGATAAATCCTAGTACGCCAAGTTATTGCTACCCCAGTGATAAAACCTAGTACGCAGATTACTATTCCAGTGAAAAAGTTTGGTACACAAAGTTACTGACTATGGCACCTGTCAGCATGACCTCGCACAAGGTCAGTAGATGCCATGCCTTCAGGGCTGGTTAGTTACCTAGCTTTTTCGCTGGTGAGCCAACTTGTGTGATTGGAGGCGTTTCCTAGCCTTGGGCTAGATGGGTGGTGTGTGCGCACTACATCGCCTAATCCTCGTGATTAGATGCCTGGTCATTGTGGACCAGTTGTCCGGTGTGCCAACCAGAGGTTACTAGTTCAGTGTGGAACTAGATGCCAGATTCTATGTGAACTGGCAAGTGAAAACCTCGTGATGACATAAAGCCCGGATGGATGATGAGACCCTAGATATTGATGTGGTTACAAAACTTTTTCGATATAGATTCATGGAAATTCAACAAGTCAATGGTCAAGTGTACAGACGAGCAGAAGTAGTCGTGATGTTCGTGCGTGAAAAATACATTCCTTGCTAAGAGGGAGTGTTAAAGTTTGAGTAGCTTCGAAAGATATTATTATTATATTCATATTGTATTTGACCAAGACAAAACCCTAAAGATTAATATTATATTGTTTTGGTTAAGTCGTCCCTATTGTGCCTTTGTAAAAGTCGGCCCTATTGTGCCTTGAAGAGTCAAATGTAAAATAGAAGGGTAAAGTGGACAGGTCGGCCCTGACCTAATTCAAGGCAGTCCAACTAGTATTTATAAGAGGCCTAGAGCCTCATTTGGAAGACACACACAACCATCTCTCTCACACAGTGCGCAAGTCATAGAGTGATGCAGCTACAAGGAAGGGTGTCTTAGTAAAGGGTTTTGGTTATTTGGTGAATGGACTATCTTGGTCTCACACAGTGCGCAAGTCATAGAGTGATGCAGCTACAAGGAAGGGTGTCTTAGTAAAGGGTTTTGGTTATTTGGTGAACG
>ML791478.1:266006-276834 GCA_009831015.1 Picea engelmannii
AAAACTCTTTAGATTCTTCTCCGTGACTACTTGGAGGACGTATTATGCATTCAAGAGATAGATCCAGATTCAATGGGACTACACTAGATGTTTGATGATGCTTTGGGGCCTATTACAACTTACGATAAGCACCTCCTGCAGCTTGGAGAATCTCATGAGCTATCGATCCTGAACGACCACCACCCTATTCCTCGAACTCTCGCTACTTCACTTGCCTACTACATGGTGGAGGTATAAGTGGAGTGGATTATGTCATATCTGGTCAGAAACTACTCCCCTTTATTCGTCATTTCTTATTAATCCTCATTCCCTTATATCACCATCATCCTCTCTCCTAATCCCTTCAGACTAAACCACCCCCCCCCCCTTGAACCTTCACCCCCATCAGCCCACTTCGGACCACTATCCTCTTTGATGAGGGGGACCCTAACACCTTTACTTCCCACCTCTAATAGATGCTCCTCTCGAAGACCCAGTTTTCATCCCTAGAATCTACCTCTACCACATACGCTTGTCTCTCATCCGCCATTTTGGATGTTACCCATAAATCATACCCCCACTCTAGTCGGTTCACCTCCCCTTCCCCATAACCTAGGTCATGCCCCATGAATTTGTGGTACAACAAGGATTGCAAGGTTTTCCACAACCAGCATCAGTACATCTTCACTCATCTCGCCCCTCCTTCCCCAACCTTAAGATTTCCTATTGTGACCTNCACCTCCCCTTCCCCATAACCTAGGTCATGCCCCATGAATTTGTGGTACAACAAGGATTGCAAGGTTTTCCACAACCAGCATCAGTACATCTTCACTCATCTCGCCCCTCCTTCCCCAACCTTAAGATTTCCTATTGTGACCTCCTCGACCACAAGAAACCCCTCTTCATCTCACAACAGACGAGACCTAGGTGCTTCCCTCATCCATTCTCCCAAAAACTTCCAACGTACCTTCTTCCCACACCACTCCCCTTTCATGCCTAATCTTGATTCAAGATCAATGTTCTCACATACATCCCCACTATATGATGTCCCTGTGTGGCCCTTGATTCAGGTTACCTCACCCCCCCTTCTTGCTACTTATTCTCGCACGAACACATCTAAGAGGCAATTTCAGTGATGAATACCAGCAAAACAGCTGACGAGGAGGGGTTCCAAGTAGAGCTCTTCCAGCATATTCTTCACACTCTAGACAGTCACTTGGTTGATCTATTAAACCATGTTGTTCATACAAGTTTCCCACATACTTGGTCCCATCACACTATTAACACGATCCACAAATTAGGTCCTAGTACAAATCCTAACAATTACAAAATGATTATGGTTGGCCACACAATCTAAAATCTCTATGCTACGGTCCTCCATATGAAACTTTCTACGGAGCTCTAGTGGAGAAACCTTAGAGCTAGAGGGCAGGTTGGATTACGACCCACACATCAAACCACTGATCGCATATTTACACTCCAAGCCATCATTGAGGAGGCACAATATCAGTCTTCAAAAGTCTACTACTGCTTTGTAGAATTTCGGAAAGATTTTGACTTTGTCCACCAAGAGGCCCTATTCTAGAGGCTCAGAGACATCAACATTTTTGAAACCCTACCAATCACCATCATGCGTTATACGAGTCAATCCTTGGTCATCTCCACACAGCCACGAGTGTCAAATTTTATCAAGAGTACCATTGGGTTCAACCAAGGGAGCCCCCTATACCCCCCCTTGTTTGGGATCTACATTGATGAGCTAAAGTCCTTCCTGCATGACTATATTAAAGATGGCAATGGGTGCCTTCCCCACCGAGTTTTGATATCTATCCTACTTTTCGCTAATAATGTGGTCCTCTTGGCCTCATCCCTAGACGATTTGTAGGGACAGCTAGATGCTTTGGCCCTTGTCTATGACCTTCAACAATTAACGATCAACCTAGGTAAAACTTTGTTCATGATCTTCAATGGGTTGAAGGTCTTCTCGAATCATTACTTATTTTCTAGAGGGAAGGAGATTGAGATTACCAACACCAATACTTACTTGGGGGTGTAATTCTCAAGACCTTGTTTCATTTTGCAGCATGCATTTCCACCATGAGTGAACAAGTGCTATGGATCCTTAGCCCTTCTCGAGAGATGGTGTTTCCAACACCACTTTCAAGACATATTTTCCAAGATGTCTCCCATGGACACCCTTATCCAGCCCAGAGTTCTCTATGGTTCAAAGGTTTGGGGGCCTTGTTTGCTAGAGTTGGATTGGGCCTCAATCAAGAGAGTGCAAATCCTTCTCCTTCAATGTATCATCCGATGCAAACAAGCAATCCCTCAACCCATCATTCTTCCAAAGTTTGGTGCCTGCCCCTTCCAACTAATGATTGTGTTCAAGCTTGTCTCATGCCTGCATCGCATTTGGGCTTTCACTGACTTGGCCAAGGGACGAGACCAATATATGTACTTGGCCTATTGTTTACTGAAGTCCATTGCTTTAACTAGCCCTCTAATCCATCTTCAATGTTGGTTTGTGAGGGCCTCGATCTTTTGGACTTTGTGGGTATTTTGATGGACTGGCTTCCTCTGTTCAAATACTCCCTAGATGCACCTAGCCACCTACCAAGAAGGAGTTGGACAAGACATCTGAGATGACATTTATAGGTAGTTTGTACAGATCACTATAATAAACCCTCAAGGCCAGTTACATCTGAAGATGACTTTCTACGTTAACCACTTAATGGAGTTGAGGAGCAGACTCATTGTCTAGCCTACTTACACACTTCGCCAATGGGACAATGCCCTTTGTATTCCCTTGGGCCAGTTCAAAGTGTGTTCACATACACTTCGAGTGGAGACAAATCACCAGATTGACTGATTAGAAAGGATTTTCCTGCTGTGCCATCTTTGAGAGGATGAGACAAATGAGCACTCCATTTTCTACTACCTCATCTACTAGGAGACACAAGGGTAGTTCCATTGTCTATTCAAAGAGTCACAAACTCTCCAATTTCTTCGAGTACCTTGATCAAAGATGATTGGCCTTATACATGCAGATCCTCAAGCTTTGCTCCCATACCTTTCAACGACATCCTAGATCAACTTCCCATCAAAGGATCAATTCATTTTTACAGTGCTCCCATCTACTAGAGGCACCAAGACACAAATTGATAGCAACCTTGCTTTCGATTTCATATTAGTACAGACCTAGGGGACCATCCCTGCTTCCCAGAGACCGCAACAACATTGCCACTTCAAATTACATATTAGTAGTCAAACGAGATTATCCAAGCCACCTCTTCCAAGCAACAACATAGTGCACACTCCAAATCCCCCTCCAACTCTTCCTCCAAACAATCCTCTATCTTGATATTTCTCCATTCATCCTCAAATGTTACGAGAGATGGATCAAGTGGGCCATTATATGGTCTCATCATGATTTGCATACTAGCACCCAAATCCATCCCTATTGTACATTTTTTTCCAAATTGATCTCTACTCTCAGAGTTTTGTTCTTAGGTTTCAAATTAGATCCATACTTTACCTTTTACATCTTTCCTTTTATAAGGACCATCTTAATGCTCCCACTTTGTATCGGCATCATTGTACCCAGCAGTCCCATTGACCTACTTTAGTGGTCATTTTGTTGGACATTAACAAAATTATCTTATCTTCTCTTATCTAACATTCATTGGACTTCCTGAGGACTTCGACTTTATTTTTCTTGTCCTTGGCCACTTTCAACTTCATTTACTACTCTCTTTCCTTCAATAGCGCTTGTGTATGAAACCAATGGCAATTGCGTATTGTTCGTTTAACTATACTAGGGTATCAATGTCAAATTGGTCAATCATTGTAGGTTTATTCATCGCTCGCTTGCTTAGTTCGCC
This sequence comes from Picea engelmannii, assembly GCA_009831015.1. NCBI lineage: Eukaryota > Viridiplantae > Streptophyta > Pinopsida > Pinales > Pinaceae > Picea > Picea engelmannii. The sequence goes on from ML791478.1 coordinate 269,867, forward strand.
CCAAATGGCACTAAGTTTGGCATTTGGTCTGAAAGATGGCGATCTGCATGGCTTCGTAATAGACTTTGGTCTTGTTGTAGTTTGTGGGGTTTGAAAACCCTTTGCCAACATATTTGGACATGTCAGTCATTTGTTGTTTCTCTTCTTCTATAGGCATCCCCTTTATTTCCTTCTCCTCCAATCACTCTAGGCCTATTGGATTTTCTTCCATCAACATTTTATCTTTTATGTTATGTTTTTGGAGAACTATGTTGGGTAAAGTGAAACTTTCTCAACGTTTCGATCCCACAGTTGGGATCATCCTCAGGAGTAGATTTTAAGCTCATTGATTGTCAAATATTATCTTTTTTAAATTTATAATAATAATGTTCCAAGTTTTTATGATTTGTGGCCAACTTATGCATTTGGGCCATTATTATTATTATTATTTAATTTGTGCAACATAGGTTTCCACACTTCGTTGATTTTTAATCCCTCTTCTCTATTTAGGTTATTTATATTTAGTCCAATTTCTAAGGCCTCGCTTATTTTCCTTTTACCATAATGCTCCATTTTGGCTATGAAATTCGTGTTCTCGATGCATATGGGGTGTCCTGACTTGACGGAGTGTTTTGCTAGTGCCGACTTTTTGCTTCGGTTATGTTTGATGTCAGTGCAATGTTCTTTAAGCCTAACCTGAAAGGATCCACCTGTCTCTCCAATATATTGTTTTTCGCATGAGCATGGGATGGCATATACTCCACTTTATGGTCTAGGGTTTAAGGCATCATTAGCATGGTCCAACAACTTTCTTAGTGTGTTAGGAGGAGAGAAAGAGACCTTGATGTTGCCCTTTTTTAGAATCTTTGCAATATTTTCCGTGGTCCCTTTGATGAATGGAAGATTTATGTTTCTACCTCCTTCCTCATCTTCATTGCTCCTATTCCTAGGTCATCTTCTAGCCTTTAAAACCGCCATGTTGAATTGTTTTTCATGATATCCATTTATTTTGAATACGTTCTCCAGGTGTTTTAGTTCTTGCTTAGTGTGCTCTGCATCAGATATTCTAATTGCTCGAGTTACTAATGTGTTAATAACTCTGGCTTTTTGTGCAGGGTGGTGGTGCGAGCTTTCATGCAGGTATTGGTCTGTGTGGGTTTTCTTTTGATAGACTTGGTGTGATAGAGATATCAAAAATGTGGAAGAGATATGTTGATGATACATATGTGGTATGGCCATATGGAAGAGAGAGCCTAAATGAATTTCTCAATCACCTAAACAGTCAAGCAGAAAGCTTAAATTTCACCATGGAGTTCAAGGAAAATAATAGCATACCCTTTGTAGATATCCTCATATCCAAGAAAAACAATGGTGCACTATCACACCAAGTCTATCGAAAGAAAACCTACATGGACCAATGCCTGCATGAAATCCCGCACCACCACCCTGCTCAAAAAGCCAGAGTTATTAACACATTGGTAACTCGAGCAATTAGAATATGTGATGCAAAGCACACTAAGAAAGAACTAACACAGCTGGATAGTGTATTCAAAAGAAATGGATATCATGAAAAACAATTCAACATGGTGGTTTTAAAGGCTACAAGAGGACCTAGGAATAGGAGCAGTGATGATGAGGAAGGAGGTCGAAACATAAATCTTCCATACATCAAAGGGACCACGGAAAAGGTTGCAAAGATTCTAAAAAAGGGCAACATCAAGGTCTCTTTCTCTCCTCCTAACACACTAAGAAAGTTGTTGGACCATGCTAAGGATGCCTTAAACCCTAGACTATAAAGAGGAGTATATGCCATCCCATGCTCATGCGGAAAACAATATATTGGAGAGACAGGTAGATCCTTTCAAGTCAGGCTTAAAGAACATTGCGTTGACATCAAACATAACTGAAGCAAAAAGTCGGCACTAGCAGAACACTCCAACAAATCGGGACACCACATATGCATTGAGAACACAAAATTCATAGCCAAAATGGAGCATTATGGTAAAAGGAAACTAGGAGAGGCCTTAGAAATTGAACTAAATAGGTATAACCTAAATAGAGAAGAGGGATTAAAAATCAACGAAGCATGGCAGCCTATTTTGCACAAATTAAAAAATAATAATAATAATGGCCCAAATGCATAAGTTGGCCACAAATCATAAAAGCTTGGAAATTATTATTATAAATTAAAAAAACATAATATTTGACAATCAATGAGCTTAAAAGCTACTCTTGAGGATGATCCCAGCTGTGGGATCGAAACGTTGAGAAAGTTTCACTTTACCCAACATAGTTCTCCAAAAACATAACATAATTATTATTGCGTAAAACATGAACAAATTAATTTTATCTTTTGTCATTGTTTGTCTCTTGGTGTTCTTTTAGGTACATCATACCTCCAGTAGCCCTCATCTTCCTACTTGGCTTGCTTTTCCAGTTTCTTTTCTGTTGTCTCTCGAGATTTAATAGCCACAACTTCTTCCACGTCTTACTTCTTTTTTTGGTCATCGAGGAATGTTGAACTTATGTTTCGAGCCACTTCCAAGAATGATTATTTTGGTCTCTCCCTTAATTGTCTTCTTGCATCAATTTCGGTTTGTTTCTTTTTATATTCCTGTATATACTGACTAACATTAATGCCTACCTCTCCATTCTAGTTAGGATCATCTATGTCTATATCTCGTTTGCAAGCCCTTGCATCAAGGATGGCTCTCTTAACATTGTCTTCATCAATTATGTATACCTAACCTTCATTTTTCTCAACTTGCATTATCACTTTTGATCATGTCTCCAACTCCTCAACAATGATGATTTGGTCATTAGAGTCTCAACACTTCAATCAAAACTCCTCCTCCTTCAAAGGCTCTCGGGCCCGATGATAACCTTTCGACGGATATGTCTCTGTTAGCTTATTCAAAGGATCATAGTGTTACATCCCTAAAATTATGAAGCTTGGCTTGGGTGGATAAGTCGTCTCGACTTCTTCTTCAACCCTTGCCCTTGAAAATTAATCCACGGCCCAAGTCTATGGTAACATATAAGGTGTAGCATTCTTGGCATCGTTGAACCACCAATTTGTAAGGGACACTTGTCAACAAACCTCTCGAATGGCAACCTCACTTCAGAAAAATTTTGATAAAGTCATTGGGTGGTCCGAAAATCCCCAAACCCAAAATATAACAGTATTCTACCATTTCAAACCAATCTTCGACTTCTTCTATCACCAGTTGATCATGGTCTTCAACCTATTTGTTGGCATCCTCTTTCTGACATCACATTTTTAGGCACCAACCCCATACCTCCTCTTTCATTCCATGATAGTTATATTGATGCTTTTATGCCCACATTCTTGTGTATAAGTATGGGAAAAACAAAAAGTCATTATTCAATGCTATTGTAATACAGGTCGAAGGAATAAATGCTACAACCAACCAAAACACATTATTGTACATAAAAAATGGCTATCACAGTCTAATTTTACATTATTGTGTTGCAAATGCAGCAACTAGTAAATGGACATGGCCCAATCAATATTGACATCAAAGTTAAGGACCCTAGAGAATATAGAAGCTCGTTCCATAGGGCATGTCATTGTGCCCTTTCTACTGAAAATTTGACTTGGCATGTTCACTATGGTGTTGCACATTCCACTCTTGAGGTGCTCAATACCATAGCCATCCCTAACTTATGTGGTAATTACCCACATCCTAAAGCAAAAGCTAAATAAGGTTGTTCTTTACTTGATTTGGGCCCTCATTTGTGCTTCACTCAATTCTTTGGTGCCCCTACGAATTTTCAACTCTTGGCACAATGTATCTTTGGTTATAGGTATCGTGATTGTTGTTAGAAATAATAGGTGTGCTCGTTTAACCATAGACAATATAGCAATATTGTCACCCAACAATAGGTCGAAGCCACCCCCGAGCACCTTAACCTTGACAGAGAATAATTCTGCAACCAAACCCTAGGCCTAATAGCCAATCAATGTAGCGTACCTCTCTCCAGAGTTAGCACACAAGGCAAAAAGTCCAAACCATAACCAATAGAAAGTCCAAGCCTAAACTGAGAATACAGGTTGCAATAGTTGCAGCTGCAGCTACTCTCCAGACTTGCGCACTTACACAGTTTCTGCAGTGCGCACTCTTACATTTCTGTAGTTGTGAGCTGTGTGTGTCAAATGAGCTCTGGCGTCCTGTATTTATACTGCTTCTCCTTAATTGTCTGGGTCGACTTCTCATTTTGGAGGCTAAAAGCTCAATATTAAATATTTCCTTTAGCCAACTTGTCTTCTAGGGTTATGTCCAATGCTTTAGGATTTCTTCTTGCTTCCTGGAATATTCTATTCTTGTTAGGGTTACACGTGGAGGTTAATACCTCCCGCAGCTACCATAATATCAACACTCCCTCCTAGCTAGGGAGGTATTGAAAGCAATGGTCTTGAGCACAAACATACCATTCAATTGGTAGCATCATCATAGCCATACGGGCTATCTCATGATTAGATCACGAGCACCATCATCACTATCAGTATCATCTGACAGCATCAACTGCATCATCTCTTGAAACCATACTCCATTTGAGTAATCAAGCATGATGTTGAATAAGTCACTCACTCCACAGAGTGATACAAGAACCATTCTTCTAATCCGCGCATATGTCTTAGAAGAATAACTATTCCAACAGATGTTGGAAGCCATGCCATGGGCTACAAGGACTATTCTCCTAATCCAGACATACGTCCTAGAAGAATAAATGTCCTGGACCATTATCCGTCTGAAGAACATCTATCCATCAGTACACTGACCATCCATCTAGTTGATAGTCATTTTCAACACAACTGATAGTCTACATGGCAATCAGAACAATGTCATTCAATAGAACACAACTGTGTCTATCCATAGTAGTACACAACTACTATCCAGTGGTACACAACCACACCAAGTAGCACATGCCACTATTGGTGATATCTCTTGTTGTCCCTGATGTTGTTGCTTTCTATTGTTGTTTATCAGTTTCTACCTTAACGGTTTTGCACTATAGTTAATCTTGAACAGTTTTTGGTTGAGCCTTCTTGTGGTCTTTGGGGTTTTCTGTATCATCCCTACCCTTGCTAATTTTCCTTGAGTTCTTCTTGGTAAACTATTCACTTGAAGATCATGATGGGATCAAACTCTCAACCCTTGAGGGTTTGATCCATGACCTTCATAGCTTTTCTGAGCATAAAGAAAGAGGACAGCCACACATCAGGGACCTCTATCATTTGTTTTGCTAAGGTAAAGTTCAGATCTTGTTGTTCTCATGTTTACTTTTGTTTCTAGTTTACGTTAATAAACAAAAATGTTATTTTTTGTTCATGATCAGTCCTAGTTAAAGTTTGTTCTCTTTAGCATGTTCAGATTTGTATTTTCAGTATTTCATCTACTTCAGAATTTTGTTTTTAAATATTGATCTGTATGTACAGTAGTGATCACTTTTGAAAAAGTTATCTTTGTTTTCATTTTCCCTAAAAATCTAACATGGTATCAAAGCTTAGGGTGTGAAAAGAGCTCAATAAGTGGCAGACTTTTGAGCCTGCGTAGATCCACGTTTTAGGGTTTGTTTTGCAGATTAGCAATAAGGCTATTACTTAATCAGATCTTGAAATCAGCATGGCTTCATCTTCAGTCAAAGCAGAAGATAGGCTTGAAGGGGCCTCCAACTTCAATGCTTGCAAGGCTAGGGTGTTTAATATACTAGAAGAGGGTGACTTGGATGAGCTAGTTACTAGGGTGATAGAAGAACCCACTTCAAATACAGGTAGGGAAGCATATAAGAAGAGGCAGGCCAAAGATAAAAGAATCATCATTGATTCAGTTAAGGACAACATGATGCCTCTCATTGGTCATCTAAGGACAGCTAAGGAATGTTTTGATGCCCTACCAAATCTATATGAAAAGAAGGCTCCAACTCAGATGAGGATATTGAAGAAACAACTACGTACATTAAAGATGGGGAAGGACGAAACTATCATTGCCTTCTTTTCCAAAATTGCTCAAACAAGAGATCATCTTACAGCAATCGGAATTGCAGTGGATGATGATGACCTTGTACAAACAGCAGTAGATAGTCTTCCTGACTCATGGGAAACATTTCTCTCTTCGGTCAACGGAAGAGAAGTCCAACCAAACTTCGAGAGATTATGGCATGATTGCTTGGAAGAAGAGGGTAGACTTAAAAGAAGGAATGAGCCCTCAACAGTAAGAGACCATGCTCTTTCACTCAAAGCCAAGAGATGGAAGAAGTTTCCTCAGCACAAAGGAAAAGGTCGGAAACCTCAAGGTAAGCAATCTCACTTCCACTCTCATTTATCTAAAATAAGATGCTTTAACTGTAAAAGGCTAGGTCATTATGCAAAAGACTGTAGGAACCCTCCTTCACAAAAGAAGCAGAGAGGCAGGTTTCATTCTTCAGTTGCAACTGAGGAAGAAGAACCTCAAAGAAGAAGAACCAGGGCAGCTACTAAAGAGCAAGAACAACGCCGAGAATGTTATCTTGTCTCAACCCTCTCCGCCACCTTAACCAAGTTGGAAGATGTTTGGTTAGTTGACAGCGGGGCCTCTAAACACATGATAGGCTTCAAACAGAATCTTGTAAATTATCGGGATAAGAAGTTCAATGTGAAGGTAGAATTGGGTGATGATGGCACCTATGACATCGAAGGGTTTGGATAAGCATATTTTCAACTTCAAACATGTAATGTATTTCATATCGACGAAATTCTTTATGTTCCTGGATTAAAGAAAAATCTCATCTCAGTTGTTGTGCTAGAAAGCAAAGGGTACTCGGTAGATTTCTCCAAAGGGAAGGCTCTCATGTGGCCCTCAAATGGGAGTTTGAGCTCAGCCATGACAATCGGATCTCAAGAGAGTGGACTTTGCAAAATCATTGGTCAAGTTGTTCAAGCATTAGCTCACGAGATGATAAACCCCTGCGAGCTATAGCACAGAAGG
>ML791478.1:294906-314310 GCA_009831015.1 Picea engelmannii
TGGATTGGTCATAATATAATTGTAATAGGCAAAAGAAGAAGTCGGCCCCAGAATATATCAAAGAGACCCCGGAATATAATAAAGGTGGTTATAACCACCTAGGAGAAGAAGTCGGCCCTGCCAGTGAAAGGACACTCCCACACGTGCCAGTCTTGTATAAATAAGGAGGCTAGCGCCTCACTTAGACAAACACTCACTTGTTCATTGAAAGAAAAGTTTCGGAGTTGCAGTTGGAGAAGAGAGAGAGAGAGGGAGGTGTATCTTTGGGAGAGGACTTTCTGTACTTGTTTGAGTTATCTCTTGGCATTGTATTGGCTATCTATATTAAGGAAGTTTTGTTGGGTTTTCTGCCCCATGAGGGTTTCCCATGATAAATGATGTGTCTCTTGTGATTGTGTATTTCTGAGTGATCTTATCTTGTTATTCATTGAAATGCAAAGAACTATAATAATGGCTTAAACATTAACACATTAGGCACTTTCTCACCCCTTAGGCACCTAGGTAATATGAAACACTTGCCTAGGTACTTTTTAATTAAAATTTGAACACATTGATTACAAAATTGAGGTGCATTCACACCCAACACTAATATGTGTCAATGAGACTTGAAAGTGTGACTAGTATTAGAAGCCAAATCTGAGTGCATGAGGCATCTTCCAACACTAAGAAATAAATACAATCTCTTATTTTGGCTCTAGAAACATCAATTAAAATTTCTACTCCAATGCATCACATCAAATACTTTGCTCTTTCTATTGAAATCAACGAAATACATCATTATCCAATTCAGATATCATAAGACACATTTCTCTTAGTGGAATTAATGAAAAAGGTTGGCATGCAGTATCACACTACCTCATGTCCATTTAGAGGAATGTAGGGATTGAATGGACTAAAGAAATTCCATAGTTAAATGGAGTAGAGTAACGACAAAGCATGTAAGTGTGCTTCTTCTTTTTTTCTCATTGCAACAAATGCGCTATATTGCATTTTCGCATAACGGTCAAAAGAGAAGAAGGGTCAGATGCGCAAACCTGCTAATGATTTGACGCGTGATATTGCTGTAAAGGTTAAGCTTTGTCGTTCAACCTTTCCAATGTATATGGTTTCCTTTAAGAGTGTTAATCCTTTGGATTTATGTATAGTCAAGCCCCATGCCATTTCGAGTGGGATTTGTTTCTTATTGCCACGTTTTATGGGTGGGATTGGTATTTTTGGGGGGTTGATATTGTCCCATGGTGGACCTATATATGTATCAAACTCCACAACGACATATGTTGGAAAGCTGGGAGGGTTGACTCATTCTGTGTAGGCAATTTGAGTGACCAAGCCTAGTGCTCCATTAACCAGTCTAGTTTGGATCCAGAAATTCCAGGTCAACATAACTTGTTGGCCAATGCATATAAAGATTTGTTGTTCTAATTGGTGGTCATCATCTTCCTTAGAGACAGAAGAGCCAAGACGTTCTGCGATGCATCGTGCTATTGGCATGTTCAAGGATTGAACCATTTTTTTATTATGTTGGTACACCAAAGTATTTGTTGCAAATAGGTGTATGGCCACATCGAAGGATTTGCATTTCGTTGTAGACAAGGATGTATTTGTACGGGACTAAAGGATCTCCCAATCTTCTTGTAGTGGAGTTGCATTTCGGATATTTGTCAATAGGCGACGAAATTGGCCTTGATGTACATCCTGGCCTTGTTGGTGAAAGCTTGTTTGCAAGGTTACAACAGTGGTGAAGGAGTTCCACAAAGACCTGCCTGGTGTTGCACATATATACAAAGGTTTATCCATGACAGGAGGGAGATGTCCTAGATCACCAACAAGATTTATAAAGCAATGATCGAATGGAAAATTGTTGGTTTCTGAAAAGGCTTCATGTAGACAGATTTCAATCTGCACAAATAGTTTAGGCTCGATGAAGCTCATCTCATCAATGAGGACATAACAGATATGTTTCATCACTTCTTGGAACACTGCCAATGTTTGTGTTTGCAAAGGCTGGAAAATTTTTATTGGAATCTTAAGCGTTGAATGTATAGTAGTTGCTTGTATGTTGAAAGTTGCAACTTCAATGGGAGCACGAAGAAGTATTGGACGATGACCATAGGGAGAGTGTGCATTCAACGAAGCTTTAATGCAATTGATCAGGTAATATTTTCTAGTGTCAGCGATTCCTTGGATGATCATCATTAGGGGTGTTGTTTTTTTTCTTTTTGTTGTGAATGTTGTAATACTATCTTGAATACCTGATATTGTTTGTGTGACAATGTTTTAGCCCCTAGATTGATAGGTTTGTTCCTTTGTAGCACATCCATACAAAGCCGATTGGTTTCAATGAATTGTCTTGCCGAAGTAAGAACTGCTTCTGGAATGTCTGGGTTGTCCAACAATAATTGGTGTTAAGTCACGATGTCCAAGAATGTCAAGCTCGTTGAAGTCTATATTGGCAACATGGATCAATCTTGATAATAATTCCCACTCATTTATCTCCATGTCAAGATGCATATGTGTATCATTTTCTTCAGCTTCATCTAGTGGTGTTTCTTCAACATTTGCAAGGGAAAGCCTACATTCCATGCATGGTAGGTTCCTTTTATGTTCTCCCAATTGTGTATGATAGTATCTCTTGAGAGGCCTATGTCAGTTGCAAAGTTATTGAATGGTTTGTATAGTGGCAACTCACTCAAACAGAATTCTTCAAAGGATTTGGAATCTGGTGTCGAAATGATTGTAAAGCGTGGCGAGACAAGGACAATTACTGGAGAGCGCCTTCGTCGCCAAGGGTTATTTTTTCGATGGCGACTATATGACCAATATTTTGCAAGGAGGTCGATTGACATAGGCATCAATGAAGCTGATCCAGATAAACAATCAGATGTATCTTTGGAGACTCGGCGGAAGATATGGCAACCAACATTTATAGTGTCATGAAAAGACGACTACATGTGACAAGGGGGGGGGTTTGCAGCATATGGCGGGTTTCTTGGGTGCCTATATCTCGATCGACAATACCTTCTGTGTGCAACCACCTATAGGCAAATGAAGCAGGATTTGTTGGACTCAATGTATCTGTGATTCTAATCAACATATGATGATAGCTCTCTGGCCATCCCTTTGCTTTAGAAGCATATTTAGAAATATATTTCATAATTGTGTGACAGGAGAGGATAGGTTGATAATCCATATTTGATTGCCATACTATGAGTATGTCAGGATTATGGATGTTTAGACGATCATCATTCCTGGCAAGTTCATATTTTTTTTTACCAGAAGCATCAAGGAAGAGCGAAGAATTAGACTGTAAGGTCCATGGGCAATTATATCTGCATTGGAGCTTGGAGGCTTTCATACGGAAACATGTCATCTCTATGCATTTTGTATGGCATTGTACCTGATTGAGCTCTATGTAGTCCTCAAATCATAAGTTGTATTACATATTAATTTTAATCGATAAAACTAAACAAAAAAGGGAATTTGAATGCACACATGCAGTGCAGTGCTCCTCGGATGTTACGGGAGTGAGTGTTAGAGGATCATGATTTGCTTGCACTCTTTGGTTTCCAAATTCCTGATCCATTTCTCCCAAATCTGTTTTCAGATTCTCTAAGCTCAATTTTCATGTATTAGCATAGAGCATTGCCCTACATTATTTTACTTTCTACATCTTGCTTTATTTAGGTGCCACCTTCTATGCTCCTACTTTGTATCGACACTACTGTACTTGGTAGTCCCATTGACCTACTTTTGTGGTCATTTGTTGGACATTAATAAAATTACCTTATCTATAGATGAAGTGCAAGTTCAAGGGTTTTGTGCAAGAGCATGTAATGAACAATTTTGGCTGTTATAATGCATATTCAAAATATAAAATGCATAGCCCACACTAGCTTAGATCATCATTCCCACATCATTGAAAAACTTGAAAAAACTCGGTAAACGCAAACAATAATAGAAGAATAGTGACTATAGCTTCCAAAATCAGAACAAGCATTTAGAACCATGAAGGAAAAGAAGGATTAGCTAATTTAAAACCTCAACAAAATTGTACACCAGTGACCAAACTCATGCAATAAGACTATAGACAGTAGATATATAAGATAAAGTGAGCATTACCCGAGCTAAAGGGTCTCTAAAAGAAATACAATAAAAGGAAAAAATAACATATCTAGACTGCCAAAGCAACTCTAAGAAGTAGTAAGAGCAATAGAAGCAAAAGAAAGAAATCTATAACGAGATAAGACCAAGCACTTAGAAGCAACAAGTATTCAACAGATGGCCTCCAAAGAGAAGCGCTAAACTGGGAAAATTGTTTTCTTATAGCTCTCCTAACATCCAAGGCCCATTGGTTGGGAATTATAGTTTGTGCTGCCTAACTAGCCTCATGATGGAGATTTGGATGTGATGTCCCTTTCAAAGTGATCACTCCAGGTGGATATTGTAGTAGCCTTACAGACTCCCATAAGCTATAGACAACAAAGAAAAGGGGGTCAAAGTGGTTATTTGATGTCACTTAGGCCTAAAATGTTATATTTTTAAAGTGACATTCGGAAAAATTTAAAAGGGTTATAAAGTGACATTGTGACTAATAGTCAATTAAACATTAGAAAGGTCACTTTAAACTTTTAAGTTAAAAGGGTCACAAAAAGGTAAAAGGGTCAAGGGTGAATGAAAAGTTATAAGAGGAGGAGGGTGCACCCCTTGGCCATTATGCATTGTTATTTTCTAAAAATGAATTTTGAGAGAGCTCTTGCGGCTTTAGCTCTTGGGACGAAAAACCCTAGAGAAAGATTGGGTTCGGTGGTGAGACTATCCAGCCTAGCCAGTCGTCGAGGAAAGATCATTCAAATCTTTCATTGTGATTCATTGTGGCTGAGTTTTATCTTTTGGCAGCTGAGTTCTTCATTTGCGGAGATCGATATGGCTTGAGAAGGACAAGTTTAGTGGGTGGCTGTATTTTTAGTGTTGTGGACAGTGTTTTCTTAGATTGGGGGCAGAGTTTCTATTGTGGGTCGAGTTATTGGTTGAGGTAAGCAATTTCTTATGTGTTGGGAAAGTTTCTGAGTAGAGAGAGGCCGAGCTCTTGCTATAAGGACGTCAAACTCACCTTGCTGGGCCGAGTTTATTCATGCTGGGGCCAATTTACACTTGCTGAGGCCGTCTCCCATTTTCTGGGCAAATAGTATCTCTGCTGGGCCGATTTCCTTGAGTGGAGAGCACCATCTTCAGTGGAGACTGATATCTATTGAGCAGAGGCTGATATTCCGTTTGCGTGGAGGCTTATTTCCCTCACAACAGGGCCATCCCTTGCTGAAGGGCCTGTATATTGTTCTTGCTGTTCATATTCTCTTTGTCAGCTGATCTGGACCACTATTACCAGCAAGCATTGTAACAGGTCAGAGATCCATTAAATAAATCAGACCTTGTAGTATTGTCTTTGTTATTCAAGTGGTTTGTTTAGTTATTTCTGTAGATCCCTTGCTGTAATATTTGGTGTGAAAACCTGAGAAATATATGTGGCAGCAAACCTCAATTATCTATTGAAAATTACATGAAAAAAATCCAACGGTAACCTATACATATAACATCAGCAAACAGAGTTTTATATTGGGGTTTGGGGGGTGACTGCAAGTGTGTGATAAAGTCTTTACCTCAGAAAAATAAGCTACAGCAAACAGAGAAAGGTTTTATCAGTAGAGACAGGGCATCTCTACCAACTGTTTGACGAAATGTCTTCACTATTAAACTAATAGGAAATCAAAAAAATTTAGTGGGGACATTACATTGGACTTGAAGGCCCTTGTGAGCGAAACCATCTAGAAGTTGAAAGTACAAGGTAATGAGACTAGAACTAGCAATATAGGCAAACCTGTCTCTAAGATAAGACAAGATAAGATAATTTAATTAATGTCCAACAATGAGCACAAAAGTAGGTCAATGGGACTGAAAAGTACATCCAGAAACTAGATTAGAATACAGGAGTGCGAAAGCATCTGCTAAATCAATGCTAAAGCCGAAAAAAAAACAAATATATAGCTAATAAAGCTGCTCAATCTAATCAAAAATCATAAGGAGTAAAGTGTGGGTACACAAAAACATGAAAGGATGATGATGCTAAGAAGATACTAGAGTGTCAACAAGAAAACAACACTTATCAAGACCCTCAAAGCTGGACAAAAGAGATGGTGTCAAGAAGTGTCGAAGCTCAATGTCAAAGAGGAGTACATGGAGCGAGAGACAATCTCCTCATCATAGTCATCAATGATTGTGAAATCGTTGATGCACTGGCGGATGATGTCTCCTAGCATCCAAGGCCATGGAGAGGAAAGTCCAAAAGGAAGTTTTGTTGTGTTATATGACAGGGGAAGCCCTACCCTAGAGTAATCTGAATCTAAGCTTTTGACTGCACTATCTGGACTGTCTAGTGGTGTGTATCATGTGTCCTAGAATGGCAACTCCACAAAGTTTTAGTGGAGATCGATCACCCCCTAAGGGGAGTGGTCAACCAAAGAGCTAAGGCCTCACCAATATGGAACATAAAGGATTTCCTAGGGGTCCATCTAAAGGTCTCTATGTCTCTACTTGCCACTTGTTGCCCCCATCAAACAAGACAACCTGGAAGTAAGATGTGATCCCCCTAAAGGACAAAGCAAGAAATCATAAGAAAATAAATAGCAATCTTGAGGCCACATTCAAGAAAAAAAGAAATCTATCAGGACTTTTTGTTCTTTACAAGGAAGAATCAAATGATGAATGTGAGGTGGAATCATAAGACCATATGACTTATTCAACGGAAGAAGAATAAATAAACCATCACGAGATAAGAACCATAGAGCTTCCAAAGCTTGATTAAAAAGGCAACAAAAATTGATTTCAAGCAAGTGAAGCATGTAGTTTGATGTAAGTCTCTTGCAGAGGGATAACTATGTAAGGTCTACTAATTCTAAGGAAGAAATAAAGATAAGACGTATATCAATGTACACCAATAACTAAAATAGGTCAATAAGACTCAAAAATAAAGTAAACAATTACTAAGCAAAAGGAGTGCCTAGGGTTTCTCCTCATTAAAGATACAAAACAAAAAGAAAGTAGAAATTGACATTTTAGGGACGCTCTTGCTTGCCATCATGAGACTCTATGAGTCGACTCTTATTCCTCTTTGTACCTCTTCGTACGGCTCCTGACCTCTCTAACTTCATCCAAAGCACAATTAGGATTACACAGGGGTGCTCCTCCTCACCAACTCTCTTCAGGATCTACATAGATGAGTTGGAGTCTTTCCTCCGAGAGCATATTCAAGACAACAATGGTTGTCTTCTACACCATGTGTTCATATTGTTACTGCTTTTTGCAGATGATTTGATCATTTTAGCCACCTCACCTGAGGGCCTCCAAAGATAGATTGATGCTTTATGCAGTTTCTATGATCGTCAGAAGTTTATAGTTAACCTGGGTAAAGCCAATGTTATGATCTTCAACACGTCAAAGCATGCTCTATCCGATTATCATTGATACTTTCAAGGGGAAGAGATCGAGATCACCATAAATTACACATACTTCAAGGTTTAGTGCACAGGTCCATGTTTCAGTTTCCAACATCCCCTCCAACCTCGACTCAACAAGGGATATGGCTCCCTTTCCCTACTTGGGAGATAGTTCTTCCAAAACCAATTCCAATATGCACGCTCATCAAACCCAAGGTCCTTTATCGTTTTGAGGACTAGGGACCGAGTTTTTTTAGACCAATTGGGCTACAACAAAGAGAGCCTGAACCCTCTTCCTCAAGGGCATCACTGTATGCAAGCACATTGTTCCCCAGCCCATTGTCCAAGTGGAGTTCAAGGCCCATTGTCTTCAGCAGAAGGTCATCTTCTACTAGTCTCGTTCCTTTTGAGAACTCATCCTCCAAGCGAGAGAGGTATGTATGTTTAGCACTTTGATCTTTCCAAGATATAACCTAGATCAACCCCAAGGGTAGTTGATATTCAAAGGTACCATCTTCCCCCTTTCAGATACTCCCTGCACCCATCGAGCCACTTCTTGTCCTCCATGCAGGACTTGAATCAAGCTACCATAGAGAACATTTATAGACAGCTTGCCCAAGTCACCTAGACCACATGCTCCAAAGGGCCTCAACCCAAAGATGGCCTTCTATGTGAAGGGATTTATGGAAATGAGAGATGGTCTTATCATTCAACTTCCATATGTAAGCAAACACTAGATGAATACCCCCAGGATCCCCCTTGGTCAGTTTTTGGTTGACTCTCATATACTCAAGATTGATACAAATCACCACCGCCCATAACTAGAAAAGGTTGGACAGTTATGCCACTTACAGGAGCCAGTGACGAAGGAGCATCTCATTTTTTGAAGCATCATCTACTATGAGATCAACAAAAGATACTACTGCCTATTTCAGGACTCATAGAGCTCCCTTTCAACCTTTTTTCACTACCAAAACCAAATATGTCTTGCCCTCTTCATGAGGGAAGTGGTCAAACACAGATCTCAATCTCTACATGTCTCATCCCAAACAAAGGCCTTGAGACAGAACACCTCATATTTCTCGATTGTCTCATTTCATCAAGGCAACAAGCGATAAGAAGAGATCCTAGAGACTTTGAGTTCCAAATCGATACGACCTCTTTCCACCTCCTGAACCCCCTCCTTCTAGGTGGTCAACCAAGCTCCTCAAGACCCATGAGGAGCTGTCACTCCAAGACACAAGACGTACACCACCAGACCAGGAAACATATCAACCCTAGCCAATTTCATAGTCCAGATTGTCCCATCCAATGCATACCACCCCTTAAGTCTGCTCAAGAAACTATGCTTCCATCAAGATTGTTTCCCCATGGCTTTGAAGATTAGGAGAGTTAGGGATCCACTCTTTTGTGCTCCCCCAAGATCGTATCATCATACAACATGGCCCTCTCAACCCCAACCAGTTCCTAAAGGATATCATCTGCAATTGCATTATTCCTTTCATAGTTCTTGATGACTCAAATGTGGAGCCTATATCATGATCCCCTCACTCATCTTCCATAGCCAGCTCCAGCTCTAGCAAACCTTGATATCATCTTCTTTGTTCAACACTCAGACTCTCTTGTATCTGCACCTTATTTTATATCTTCTCTAAGCCAAATATTTATCTTTTAGCTGCTAGCTAGACACTTAGTTCTTTATATTTATCTTTAACACTCCCACTTTGCACCTATATTGGATGTACCATTTTATAATCCCATTTACCCACTTTTGTGGTCATTTCTTGGACATTTATAAAATTATATTATCTTATTATCTACATTGTATATGAATGAAGTGATTCACACTATCTACGACATATTTTTATTACACACTATCAACAACGTATTTTTATTTATTTCTACATCATGTTCATTTGATGATGCCTAGTATTTGATAATCAATCATGATCCATTTGTCTCCATGAGAATAGTTAAGAATTGAATGAGATTATGGGTAGGTTCTTTATTGCATACTACAGGGTGTTTACTGTTGTTAATCATTAATACTAAAATAAACAGTGTTCTAATATTCTCTGCTCCTCTTTTACCTTATTCCTGTTTTCTTTAGGAGGAGAGGGGAGTTCCGATTATATCCTGCCACTTGTCATTCCCTAAACTTGTACCCCTATCCAAGAGCCTTGGAGAACATAGACAAGACATCCACTGTATGATAAAAGATTAGAAGGCACCTTCCCCTCTTACATTACCAAGGTTGAAATGAGGCATAGTCACTAGTTTTTACGACACAACAAGATGAGAGTTTAATTGTCATTGGAGGTCTCGACTCTAGATCACAACTACAAGTAATCTCTATGGTGCATCCAGGACAATGGACTCTATCATTGCTACAATCTTTTGGTCTAGCAATATTCAAATTCTTACTTAAATTATGGCATTATGTTGAGGGCCTAATAATTGTTGGTTGGATAGGTTATATATTAGTACTCCCATACCATGTTGCGGTTGCCTTGAGTGATGCTTGCTAACAAATATTTAGGTGAAGAAGAATGTTAAGCAAGTGCCAAGATGCAGGATGCACATCTTAACCAATTGATCGCAAATTCATGCCAAAATTTTGTAAGAATGGCCATCATATTGAAAAACTGCAGTGCCTCTGCCTTTATAGCTGTGTGTTGTATTTGACAAAAATATAGTGGGTACACCTTCTACAATTGATGTTTTAAGGTCCTTCAAACACAGTTTGGGGCACACATCCATGTGCATTGGCATGAACTCCTACTATGTGGCAAGAATCTTTTGCTACCAATGACAAGAAACTAAACCATTCCAAGCTTTCTATCTAGTCCAATCTCAGCCCTTGCAAAACTGGCAAGCTTCACTCAACATTCCCTATCATTCCTCAAGTTTAATGCAACGTCAATTGATACAGAGTGTAGCCCTCTTTACAATCTCCATACTCTCTGTATTTATCATTCTTCCCAAAAGAAAGTACATGGATAAAAATCTTCGATGGTAATCTAATACTTCAAAAAAAACTGCTATAATAATCAAAGTTTACAGAAGCATAGGTGTGTATACGAATATGGAAATATTTTGAAGTTACTAGATCAAGGAATTTCGCAATTTTTAAAATCCGGGCATACAAAAAATAAATGAGGTAAAGGAATCAAGCCAACTAGTCTGATTTCTAAATCAGGAAATCTAGCAATGCCAGTTGAGACATCTAAGACTACAGAATTTCAAGCTGGTTGAAAACATTACAGATTTCAGATTAGCCAAACACAAAATTAAACTGATCATAGCATATTTTATAATGCTACTCAAACATGCCTCTGCAAAATCTTTCCAAGAACATCCATGGTTTGTTTTGAACAAAACTCAAATATGCTATCAATGTGTATTTACCATAAATGTCGATTTATCCTACCAATCATTACCTATATCTTGTAAATATGCCTATTGTTATCGCACAAACTGTAGGTTGGGAAAAGCCTGACCCAATACATAAGATGGCGAGAGCTATGGGAGAGTCTACCCACTGTCACCTTAGATAAACCCTCCCCTCGCTTTAGTGGAGGAGAAATCCTACACAAGGGTGGAATCCCGGGTGACCCTAGGGGGAAATGAGATGGAAAGAGAGGTTATGGAAGATGATGCCCTAATAGGTCAAACTACTAAGTGGAATGTGGCTAGGGAACGAGTCTTGGAGGTAGTCAGTGGTTGCCAAGTGCTCAGGTACCTGTAGAAGATAGTTGTACCTGCCAGAGACACAAGAAAAGACAAATATACAAGCCAAGATATCCAATGGACAAGCAAGTGAAGCTTGTTGTCCTATATAGCAGTAGTAAACAATGATACAAACCAGCAAGTAAATGAGAATCAAAGTTGTTAAATAAGTCACTGAAAGTCTAGTTAGAGATGCAAGAGATAAGCTAGTAATGACTAGTATAACTCAAGTAAGATAGAGCAAGACTTTAGCAACAATATAGGGCTGTTCAAAGATGTTATTGCACAGATATTATAACAGCCGTATGGTTCTAGCAAAAGATTGTTACAATAGAAAATTACAAGTAAACCACCCAAAAGATGTTAAATGACAAGTAGATTATTATAGCAGCTTTCTAGCAAATTCTGACAGTTGAAAAGAGAGAAAAAGTAAAAGTTTGAGAGCAATTTGTTGCAGCCCTAATGGCTGTAACTTCAAGTTATAACAGCAATAAGAATTATTGGGCAAAAGATAACGCCCTAGTGGCTTAAGCAAGCTAGTAGCATGTAGAATTGACTGCACTTCAAACAATTTGAAAATCTCATAAAATCACGTTACCCAATGCAAGCAATTTTATTTCTCCAATGCAAATTTCAGATTAGTGCCTTTAAAATATTGGATAAATGGAGTCTTGGATGTAAGAGTTAGATCCACAATATCCCTAGGGGTGTAAACCCTTTTACTCCTTAGGGCATGCAAATCAAACTTAGGTAAATCTAGGAGGGTGTACACCCTTGTACTCCTCCTAGCAACCTTGCCCAAAAATGACTTATCAACTAGCAATGAGATGAAGATTGATGGAGGGTGTATGCACTTATGCTTCTCCTGGGGTTTCAACCAATCTATGAAACAAGCAAGAAGAACTAACAAATTGTAGATTTTTCTTACCAATTCCAAGAGAGATGCAAGATAAAACCCTAGTTCACCAAGCAATATCCATTCATAAGCAAGAGAAGAGGCCTCCAAGAGGTGCACACCAAAAGACATTTGCACAAGAGAGAGAGTATCCAAATTGCCCAAAGAGGGTGCCAATTTCAGCCAAGTATCCTTCTCACAATGAGAGAGTTATGTCTCAAATTAAATGAGTTTGATCTTTATTTATACCAAACCTCTAAGATAAAGTTTGTCCACTTAACAAGGGTAAACCACAAAATAAGGGAGACATTTCCCTTTATTTTGCCCCTTTAAAAAATTTAAACTTAACTTGCACATAAGAAAACCCTAAAACAAGATGTCGTCCCCTTGAGGGGTGACGTTTTGTCACATGTAGGAAGTCGTTGGGCTTGGAGATGAAACGTTGGGCCTCCAAAGGCCTCCTCTTTGAGCGCTAGGGTCTTCTCCAGCAAGCTAAGGCTTCTCCCCATCAAAAAAAGTGCCAAGTGTCAATTAAGTCAACACCACCACCTCCAAAACCCTAGCCCCAAGATGTAGCGCTCTAGCCTCCAAAGGAAAATCGTAGGGGTGATGAAGGGCTAGCAGAGGTCCTCTAAGGTGTCTCTCAAACCTCCAAAGGTTACCATCATTATCCGATGTATGGGCCACGGTATCCAACCTGTGGGCTTTATGCCCCAAGGAAGCCCAAGCTAGGCTTGTTCTTCCAAAACTGTCCACCAAGCAAGGTCCTGCAAAGATAATGAATGCCCCTTTCAAGGGTCTCAAGTCAAACATATCATAGCAAGTAAAATCACATCTAATACATAAGCCACCTAAACATGTGCATCAAAACTAACTCATCAAATTAAACAGGTGCTCAAAGACCCTATGCAATTGACCAAGTTTAGGTATGGGAGGGGTGTCATAAAAACCCTATTGGATGAGCTAAAACCTTCAAGTAGGGAATGCTTCCAAAGGTAACCCCTTCATGGTCATGTAGTGGATACGAGGTGGATGGGGATTAGACTTCATAGGTTTATGGGTTTCGTGACATCCAAGGGCTCGTATCGTCTCATCTATGGGTTCTTTTGTAGAGGGTGTGTTGCACCTTCGTTTTTAATGCATCATTTTTCCAAGCCCATTTATTTCCGTTAATTAATTAAGGTCCAAAACAATTGGGTACTCCCTATGGGTAAAATAAAGCTTGAGGGGCAGTACCACAGTGTCACTTGAAGGGAGAGGTACACAGAGTGCCATAGGGGTAAAATCAAGCTTGTAACGTACTTGTGTAGATCCCTCAACAAGTGGGACATTTTATACATATGTATTTGCTTTTGTAGGTCTTTGATCTTTTAGGAGAAACATTTCATCGTTCTCAAGACCTGTTTGGGCGAGCATCTGGAAGGTTATGACTTCGGCTTTTAACTTTTGCCAGCTACAATCCCTCTGGGCCTTCAACCCCTTCTTCCCATGAAATGAGGTACATGCCCTTCTTGGGTCAATAAGGCCAGAAAACCTAGAAGAGGGTGATGTGGTGGGGGAACAAGAGATGGAAAGCGGTAAGTATGGTTGGGAATGGTACGATGACCCCTCAAGAGACCCCCAGTCACACCCTTTCCCCAAAAATTGGCCACTTACTAGGAAATCGATGACACTCACCAAGGTGAAATAGGGTCAAAAGCATAACGTCTAAGCAAGCATTCTATAATCAAAAGCAGCTTCAATACAACATATTCAAATGCCTCAAATATTAGAGTGATACTTACCACAATACCTGACTTGTACCTTATGGAGCAAGACCCAATGTCTTCCGGAAGCAAGCTAGTGTGGTGAATGCCATGGTGATGGATCCAGAAGTGTGGTGGTGAAGTGGGTCTGCAACCTGAGGGCCACGAGACATGATCTCCTTAGTCATTCCTAAAATTGGGGATAACACATACAACAAAATTACAGTTCCTTGCAGGGATTTGCGTTTTTGGTTTGACTTTGGCGAGATCAGTATCAAAGCAATATTTGATAGAAAACACTGGCCCAATTGAACTCACATCTAGCTTCAATAGTCACACCAAAAAGCATAGATCTTGGAATCATATTTTCTGAAGATGCAATCTAATGCATTCTTGGCCCTCAGATTTTTCAGGAATGAGATCAACTCTGTCAGGGACATCTTTGACTCGCAGACCAGAGAATGGGTACTACAATGGCCCAAGCTGAAAGCTAAATTCAGATTAACCAACCCACACCAGTTGATATTGGATAGGGTTAAGGACCTCATTCCTAACTCTTTATATGCAATGTTGGGCCTGCAGGCTCCCTAGGCTTGGGGGTTACAGTGGAGTAGAATAAGTCAAATACTTTTACTAAGTATAAACTTGTCGATCGATACAAGTGGCCATCCCAGAAGCCCATTCTGGACAGTCATCTGAACAAGTTATGGAGGCTTAAATCAAAACAACAGACATGGCTCATTTGGATTCAAAGTCTATGGAAGCCATCAACAGAACCTAAGAAAACATTCTTTGTCTGACCCCACATAATAGGGGGCTTGGCTATTGGAAACAGACTGGCTCACCTAGGTATCCCTAGGTCTAAATGACCTCTGTGTGGAAGAATTGAAACTCTGAAGCAATTGATTTGGTTATCTCTCTTTGCAAAGTCTGTCTGAGGTTGGGTTTCTACTTTCTGTGTACAATTCCCTCCCACTTCAATTTCCTGGAAAGCAACCTTGTTGTGCAAAAAATTCCCCCAGGCTGTTGAGTTTTTCCCAAGCAGCATGCAAACTGATTAGAGTGGAAGTGCTCTTCCTCATATGGTAAAAAAGAAATGACGTAGGTTTTAATCACTCAACCATCTAGAAACTTCTTATGGTATGACAGCTCATTAATTCATATAAAATTGTGCATGCACATTGTCAGTCAGGTTCAGAAGATTCAGTTAGGCATGACCCACCTGTGCCAGCTGCTCCACTTCTGCAGGGGGCGAACCCCATGCACCATGAGCAAGGAGACACCTAGGCCTCTCCTACCCACTCAATTCGATCTAGAAAATCCCAGTGCCATGTTGGAAGGCCACACCATCAGGCTCACTCTGCTGTTAAGTGTTGATGTATGTAGCATTGGACAGGTGTTTCCACGTCGGTTTGTGTCTAACACGTGGGAGTCGTCCTTAATACCTCTCAGGACATAGGAGATTCACTTTAATTAAGTGATTAATAAAGTGAATATACTTTTGTAATAAAGTGAATATACTTTTGTAATAAAGTGAGTTTAATTTAATTAAATGCTAAGGTTTTTGGCATTAATAATTAAATTAAACCCTAGCCATTGATCTCAAGTGAACGTGAGATTAGATCTCAACCGTTGATCACTTTGGAGATCTAGGTTTTTGGAATTAGGGTAAAGTTTAAACTCAAGGTTATAAAAGGAAGCCTATGTGAGAGGAGACAAACACACAGAGTGAGAGGTGAGATCTCATTGATTGGGTGAAGAAGGACTTCCATCCAAGTGTGCGGGGGCAGGGTTCGAGGAAAGGAGCAAAGGGGCAACAAGGGAGATAGCAAACAACCAGCAAGATCGAAGGACTGATCTTGAGATTTGTAAGGCTTGGCTATTTGTTGTATTGTATTTTCCTCATGTGGGCCATTATCCCAGGAATGGAACCCAAACATCTCAC
Source organism: Picea engelmannii (assembly GCA_009831015.1). Taxonomy (NCBI): domain Eukaryota; kingdom Viridiplantae; phylum Streptophyta; class Pinopsida; order Pinales; family Pinaceae; genus Picea; species Picea engelmannii. Next base: position 310,708 of record ML791478.1, read on the forward strand.
AATACTGGTTTTCCCTTCGGCGTATTTCCTGGGGTTTTTACCCAGAAATTTCATGTGCAATGTGTTTGGTTTCCAGTTTTTTGCTTCTGCTGTACTGTTTGGTTAAAAACTCAGCTGTGCTTTTATTCAATAGACGTAATCTATTCGGAACTAATTGTCGTGTGCTGGGTTAAAGAGAATTTAACATTAAGGAACAACACCATAGTCGGACCCATCCTGCTCAGCAGAATGACAAGTTCCCAATGCTCACTCTTACCATATCAGAGGATGAAAAGTAACCTGAGCGCAAACCTGGTAACGATGGCTGAGAGGCACTTATTCCTGTTTTCAAGTGTGATGCTGAAGGATGCAAGCCAAACCCCAAGCTTCATCATGGGACCACCCCAAGGTATGGACTTTTGTCAACTCAAGAGTATGGACTTTTGTCAACTACTATTAGATTGATGTTCTAGTCTTATGTTATATTTGGGATTTCGGTCTGATGGGCAGGACTTTCTTTGTTAATCTGTATGTTATCATGGACAGTGTATGGATTGTTATGTGGCCAAGGGGTTAAGTTTTGTTGATAGGCATTTTTGTTGTAAACCCACCCGATTTTGACCATATTTGAGGTCGCTGCTTAAGCAGCCCATTTTTTGTATAAAATACTTTGTACATCTATTGTTCACATTAATAGTTAAAGGAAGAATTTAATCCAAAAGATGCAATATGACGATTGATGAGCAATAAATTTCACCAAGTTGGAGATTCCCCAAGCAGCAGCTTGGGATCATACCTTAGAAACCTTGTGTTACATTAATATGAACTATAATTCTGATTGCAAAACAAAAACTATTTAATAGTAACAAAGTGAAAGAGACAAAATTCCCTATCAAGTTATTTGCACTCTAGTTAGTAGCAAAATACCAACCTTGGGTAACTTCCCACCCAAACGTGTAAACTTCGAGGGGTTCTTCAAATACTCAACAACCTCTTCAAGTTCTTGCTTTGCTTCATCACACCCTTTGACATCCTTAAACGTTTTGGAATTCTGAAACAAGTACGCATTAAAAGTTAACACCAAAAAATAATTTGGATGACATCAAAATAAGCACCAATGCATTTTCATATTCATAATGACTCTACGCAAACAATAATTTCTCATACAAACAAACAAATACGAAACCCCTAAATTTCAACTCATATAAGCTAACTGATAGCAAAGATTTTATTGGATGGCAATATGAAAGCAGCATAATACTGGCATTAATCTTTTTACTAAAATATAAGTTCCAAAAAAGTACTTCAATTCAGCAAAGAAATCCAATCCATAAGATTTAAGTGTATCTTTGTGCTTTGACTATTCCAAGGACTGGAATTTTCATCAAGAAACATTAAGCTATCCTGCATTCAATTGAATATGACACTAGTATACTCGAATGCATACAAAATGTGCCAGATATATTTAGCACAATCCTCCAAAGAGGTTTGTAGTAATGATGTTTTTCCTTAAGCTTCTTGTTTTACTCAGCTTCCTTAAGTAGCAAGCAAATGGAAAATACAAAAATTTCAAATGAAAAGAATCTCTTGTTGGAGAATAAGCACAGAATAAACTCTGTACTTCCAAACATCTCATGATACTCTTGAAGGAAAATACCATTATGTTTATGTCATTAGGTAGCAATAACAAAAGCAAAACAAGCCTGAAATGTATAAGAAAATTACAGTGCACATATTTACAGAGAAAACTATGGAGAGAATAAATGAATGATGTTATCATTAATGTTGCATAGATGCATCTCTCACACACCATAAATCACCACAGGTTGCATATGTATAGCACCTTAGTTAGTTCAGTGGTTCAACTACTTGACCCCCAACTACAATAACTTTGCATTGGTCAAATTTGAAGAAAACTGAGGTACTATGAGGCTGCCAACTAAGGTCTGTCTTTGACCTTGAGATTGGCTCTAAGTTTCAATCTTCAAAACTGTCATTTGTTGTTTTTAGGACAGCAAACAGTTTAGTAACTTTCTGTCCATAGTTTTTGTAGGTTAAGTGTTCTTTGAGGTGCCCTTGCAAGTGTTTTTGAACCGGTGGTTAGCACATGCAATATATCTCAAAACAAGTAACACTTCCTCTAGATATTACAACACAAATAAGTTGATCTACATGAAATGAACACATGTATTTTTGGTCAACATGACCCTGGATAAAACCCCCCTGGGAAAAACCAGTTTGGAATGGAAGTATATATAAGTGGTGTCTAAAGCATGAGATACAAGAAGAAATACAATATGATGGAACTTGTATACAAAGCAAGCTCCTCTCGAGACTTGCCAAAGGAACTAGGAAGAAATGCGCCCAATACTAGTGTGCCTCTTCCTCTTGTTTGCCAAATCCACTGAAGTGAAGCGCCCTTGACCCTGGATGCTCTGAAGAAGAATCCCTTGCACACAAATGTGCTCTTGTGTGCTACCTCTCCACTGAAACAAACAGATCTAACATCCTCCAAGTGGAGCTCCTCCCTGCTAGGTGTGTGCCCTCCTCCTATAGTGCACCCTCCTCCAAGAAATTGTGATCACCACTAAATAATAGGGTCCCAAGCTCCCATAGCTCCTCCATGAATAGAAGCTCCCAAGCTGCCCTCTTCCAATGCCTCCAACCTCATCCTCATCCTCAAACTCTCCAAGTGAACATAAGAGTTAATGAATCTCCTTAGGCCTTTGCGCCCTTCTTGAGCAAATCATAAGGAAACCTAAAAGTGAATGGCTAGGATCATCCCAAGCCACTCCTAATCAATGGTTGAGATCATCCCACAATAATCTCAACTCAAAACCCACTTTGGGTTAAGTTCCTTAGTTTACGTTATGTCCCTCAATTCACCCACAAAGTGAATTAATAGTCACTTTAGGCTAAAATGACCAAATTTCACTTTTGACTTAAATCTCCTAAGTCAAAGTGAAATTAGACATAAAGCACAAAGTACAAGAGTACCAACATCTCCCTCTTGTGGTTAGAGGCTCCAAACCACAGGGGAACCACTTCCCGAGGTACACCAAAACTCAAAAGTGACATAACTTCATAAGCATTAATGACTCCTAACAGCACCTATTGAGAGTTACCACTCTAACAAGCCTTTCCCCCACATGAAATAGAACTGATTATTGTACCCAAATTTTAACCCCCATCAATACATAATGTTCAAAATTTCACAACTCTAATTTTATGAGTATTACAAGATTACTACAAAATTTTAATAATGTACCTATCTTGTCTTCAACATTGCGACACTGCTTCAGTTCTAGGGGTTTTCTCCATGCTCCATCTGATTGGCATAACCCTCACTCTGAAGGTACATCTCCAACAAGCTTCCCGACACAATCTCCCACCTCTATCAAATTGCCATCACCCTCTTTCTTTGAAGGTAATGTTAGGTTGGACTTCCCTAGCCAATCGTTACCAGAACCGAACCGGTCATTGAACCGGTCGACCCCAAAAACCGGAACCGAACCGGAACCAGGAAAAAACCGGATCAAAAAACCGGTCACTAAAAATACATAAAATATTCAAATTTTTGAAAAACAAATACATATTCATGTGCATCCATGTGAATCTTTGTCT
>ML791478.1:314505-326290 GCA_009831015.1 Picea engelmannii
CGGTTTCGTACGGAACCGGTCTGAAGTGGTTCAGGGGGGCGGTTTGAACCAGTCTGAGCTTGGAACCGGTCGAACCGGCCGGTTTTACCGGTTCCGGTTCGGTTCTGGTAACATTGCAATCAACTATGCATCTCTTCTTCAGTACCCTTTTTCTAGATAGTTACTTGAGTTGCTAATTGAAAACAGGTAGTCTTTATTGCTTTCAACAGATCTTGGGGGTAAGCTTCAACATATTTGCTCATGCTTTAAGAATTAAATCTTCGACATGTTTTATGGAAAACTGGTCTTCTGAAATAAATTTGGCCAATTACTGAACAATTTCAAGGTTCTGTGCTGGGTGGGCAGATTGACCACTTCATCCTTAATAAATGTGACCAGCATTCCCAATATCTAGAATTTTTTAATACTAACCTCCTCTGCTCAAATAATTTAATTTTCCATTGGAAAAAAAATAAAAATCCAAGTTAGTTGTCTTCTTTCTTCTTTTCGCCTGCATATGCAATTTTCCAAGCCTGCAGTTTTCCACCACAGCTGTTCTCATTCTCAGGTGTCATTAATGCCTACCCAGTTACAGGCTACAGATATTGGGTCCTGACAAGCCCTAGAATTACAGCAGTATGGTGTCTACACAAAGCAACAGCTTCTGGCATTTGGAAACAAACTCTTTACTCAATCTCCTAGCCATCCAAGTCTATCACGACTCCTCTGAGATGTGTCTTCTGTCTCCTGCCAAGACTTTTATGATGCATCTACTACCTGAGAAATTACTAAAGTTTAACTTTAGAAAAATATAATTTGTGTTTATCATCCCACATCATATGCTTTCACATCTTCAAATGCAGGCCTCCAAAACTGGAAACTGGAACCCCTCCTTATTCACATAGGCCCACATTCTCCAGTTTATACATTGTTGCCTTCTCTCTGCAATCTAGGTACATGCCCTAGTTGCTAACACTACTCTAATGTGGATGTTTTCCTTTGATTTACATCTATCAGGTACAGATTGTACAAGAGATTCAGGTGACATTTGTCTGAACAAACTCTTTCAAGGAAACATCTGGGCAGATATCAACACTCTAAACATGGGTCTCTTCACGAAAACATTGGTGTTTGCAAGAAGTGTGGCGTTGTAATGGGTTGTGCATGGTCATAACATGCCCTTCATGACCATCTCAAATAGGCGTCTTTGGCACATTTCTATGTCTTTTATAGCAATGCTTTGTTCCACAATTTATGTATGCCATTCTATTTTGCTCCACAATTTATATATGTCATTTTATTTTACTCCAAGATTTACATTTGTCGTTTTATTTTACTCCCTGGCACTCTAGTTGTTGCCATGTGTAATATACCTAGCGCATATTACCTTTTATGTAATATTGAGGAACTCATCACTATTTAGTCAATAAGTCATAGGTCATGTTATCACAGGATTTTTAGTTGTGCAAAACCCAACACAAGATCACCAAATCTTGCGTAACTATAGGAAATCCTACCACTATCACCTTAGTAAGAAATCCCCTCGTTTTAGTGATGGAGGAGGTCCACCACAAGGGAGGCTTCCCTGGTGACCTCAAGGGATCAAAGTAGCAAGTTTGATAGCCAAGCCTACTCCCCCCTCTCTTGAACACCTAAGTCAAAGTCTAGGTCAAAGGAAAAAGAGGTATGAAGCTCGTATGAGTACCTTCCCGGAACAAGAACACTTATAGCATATATATGATGATTTCCAAGTACAAATATGCAAATAGTAACTCTTAAAGACACCAGACGGTGAAAGATGGTATGGCTGTTATAAAATTGCAGCAGTTAACAGCATTATAACAACAATAGATAAATTGTAACAGCAGCAACAATTTACCACGAACTTACCATTTACTCAATAGAACATTAACCAATTGTTATATGCAAATTCTGAGTATGTTTGACCACTATTACAGCAATGTATGCAGCAAACTAGTGTATGTTAGTATGGCTGTAGCAAACTCTTGCAACAGCAGCAAGTTTACCACTAGATTAGCACAAGTAAGTGTTAGTAAAGTTAGTAGATAGCTTGAAAGATTAAGAATAAAGAGTTTTTTTATCACTTTCACCACAAGAGAGCTTAAGTGATTAGTGTCTTAGGGCTATGAAGTCTTTTACAACAGCAATACAATATGTTTGGAGATGACAGTAGCAAGATCTAAGAGGTAGGGCTTGAAATCTAAGGTGCTAGCACATTAGGGCCTTAGGTTTCAAGCCTTAAAGAGAAGGATTGCTAGAGCGCAAGCACTTTTGGGCTCTAGCAACCTTTTCTGCCTTCTTAAGTTCTTGATGTATGTCACAATCAAGAGTCTAGAATCAAACTCCTAAAGTGCTAGCACTTTAGGGCTTTAGGAGCTTAACCCTAGGTGGATTTCCTTCACAAACTTCGGGATGAAATTAACCTTATGAGAGGAGGAAGCACTTATACTCCTCTCTTAGGGTTTTACCAAGCAAATATCTTCAATATGAACAAGTAAATTTACCATAAAACATTCAATAGCATGAAATGAAATTGCAAAAATTTACTTCACTAAGATATGACAAGAGTAAACCCTAATTGCAGCAAATTCATCCAAAAATCAGCAAAGAATGATCCACACTTGTCCACCAAGAGATAGTGCACGAGTAAAAAGAGCCAATAACCCCAATATAGCGAAAAATTTCAGACTTATCTCTCACATGTGTGAGAAAGTTGTGATGATAAAATGAGTCTTGGCTAGCCATATTTATATGGAAACCCTAGCCATCCAAAAGACTTTAATGAAAAGTCATGTCTTTACACAAGAGGGGACGACCCCTTCAAATTGTCTTTTCAATTTACAAAAAATTAAATTTACATGAAATAAAACCCTAAGAGGGTGATGTCATGCCCTGGTAGGGTGACGCTAGGCTCATAAGAGTGACGTCAAGGCTGAAAAGATGGAACGTTGGGCCTCCAAACGCCATGTGTCCCTCTCTCATGTGCCAAGGTCCATGCTACATGCATCCTCCATCAATCCATCAAACCCTGGCCCCTAGGTGATGTCATGGGCTAGGAGGATGACGTATGTTGAAGTTTTGTAACTTCGGGCAGTCATTCTCCACAAGTACAAGAAGGCTCGTCTAACCATTAAAGAAGACCCAGGAAGAGAAGTCGGCACCACCAGTAAAAGACAAAAAATAATAAAGTAAAAAATCAAGACCTAGAATAAGAAGTCGGCCACACAGGAAAAAGACAGGCACCTGGATTAGTATAAATACAGGTTGGATCATTTCATTTAGATAGACCCAGTTCTCCTTCTACAGTGCGAACTAGCCAGTTGCTTCGTGCCAGTTTCATCTTCCCAATTGTAGTTCTTGGTCTAATTACTTATGCGCTATATTGGATAGGTGCTAGGCTTGGAGGATCTTTCTCTTGGTTATTCTTGGTCATATTATTGAGGCGCTAGCTCTTGGAAGATCTTTCTCTTGGTTATTCTTGGTCATATTATTGAGGCGCTAGCTCTTGGAGACGCTAGGCTTGGGGAGGATCTTCTATGTATGGTATTGTGATCTGTTGATGGTGATGTACCGGTAATATCTTGGACCGAATTCTTCTATAAGAAAGGTTGTGGGGTTTTCTCCTAAGGTTGGGTTTCCTAGGATAAACTCTTGTGTTCTTGTGTCTACTGTGCATGGTTAATGTTTCTAGATCTTGTTATTTTCGCTACATTGTTATAGTTGATATTTTCAATGTATAGTTATTCTATGATAACTGTGGTATGAAAGTGAATCTTGTTTTGAAATCATAAGGCAAAAACTATCAAGATCTGAGAATCAGAAAAATCAACAACGTCTAGGCCTCCAAAGACCAGCATTCAAGTGGAAAAGGGTGGAGTCTCATCCTCTAGACATGTTAAGATGCATCCAAAGGCAATGTCCTCCATCATCAAGGTGCAACGCTCATCATCAAATGGTACGCCAAACGTGGGGTCTAGTGGGAAAGGTCCTACAAAGACGAACAAGTACACCCTCGAAGGGTCCACAAGTCATATGAATCATGCCAAGTAAGCGACATCTAATAAGAGAACCACCCAAACATATGCATCAAACCCCCCTTTTCAAATTAAACAAATGCTCAAAGGCCTTATAAATTTTGCCAAATTTAAGTATGGGAGGGGTGTCAAGGTGCCCTATTGGCTAGGCCAATCCCTAAGTCAAGGAATGTTTCCCAAGGAGAACCTATCTAAGCCATGTAAATGAATATGAGGTGGATTGGGGTAAGACTTCTAGGCATGGGGTTCTTGACATACAAGGGTATGTATTGTCTCATTTATGGGTGCCTTTGTAGAGGGTGTGTTTCCCTTCCTCCACAATGCGACATTTTTACGAGCCCTTTTATTGCCATTAATTGATTCAGGTCCAAAACATTGAGTACTATGTGCAATGGAAAGTAAAGAGTACCGCAATGCCATTTGAAGCTAGAAATACACATAGTGTCATATGCAATGGAAAGTAAGAGACACCGCAAAATGCATTTCCTCGACAAGCGAGACATTTATTAATTATGTGATTTCTTTTGCAGGTCCATTTTTTAGAGAAGCATTTTATTGTTCCCAGGACCTCAAGGCGAGTATCTAGAAGGATAATATTGGCTTTTATCTTTTGCCAGTTACAACACCTCTGAGCCTTTATCCCCTTCTTCCCATGAAATGAGGTACAATCCCTTCTTGGGTCAATGGACCAGAAAACCCAGAAGATTTGGAAATGGAGGCGAAGAAGGATGGAAGGTGGTAAGTATAGATGGGAATGGTGTGATGAACCTTCAAGGGACTACCTACCCAGTAGCAACCCTTTTCCTGAGGGTGACCAATCTGCTAGTACACAATGACAACCACCAAGGTGAAATTATGCAAAACGTATAATTTCCAAGCAAGCATTCCATAATCAAGAAAGGATTCTTTGCAACATGTTCAAATGCTTCAAATATTAAAGGGACACTTACCATGACACCAAAGTTGTTACCTCATGAAGCAAGACCTATTGTCTTCTAGGACCAAACTCATGTAGTGGATGTTTCTCTGCTACTGATGATGAGTGGTGATGAACATGAATAGGAGGGACCCTGCGAGCTCTGCTACTATATCTGACTCTCGGCACTCCATGTTTGTTACCTGTGGGCCTCGAGACACGATCTCCTTAGTTACCCCTAGATTGAGGGGGTAACAGGTCATAATGAATATTTATTAACATCATCATTATGATAAGTCACCCTTTTTACCAAAAGGCATGACTTACACCTTTCAAGTGTATTTATATGCACACCATTGTAATTGTATCACCTATCATTCCATAATATCAAATACGTATTGCATATATATCTTTGTGAGCTTTGTGTGGCTTCATTTTGTGCAGCATGTGCGAAATATGGGTTTAGAACCATTCGGTTCATAACAATTGCTATTAGAGTGGGTTTTGTTCCCCATTAACCTATAGCCAACAAGTCTTTTGTCAATGGCAATTAAAATTACAGGTTGGTGGCCCAACATTTAAAGAAAGAAATTTGTTGTTACAAAGGAGAAAAGTATCTAATTTGAGAACAAAAAACAACAAGACCAAATAGTTATGATATTCAAAGCATCTACACAAATTCATATGGGAGTCGAACATTAAACATGGAAGTCCATCAGGGCTGCCTCAAATCTTAATTCTAGCAGGAATTTTGGGACTGGATTAGTCCACATTCCTCAATTTTAGCAAACCACAATAAATTCTATGGAGGAAATAGTATAGATAGAATCATTGTCATGTCAATCAAAGAGTTCTATTAGTGAATACTAGCAAAGCATGTGCAAAAATAAATCAGAATTGTTTTGTAGTGGGCATATAAGCAGTATGGTAGTATGCATATTTTCCAAGATGGCACCTTTCACACCATGCAACAAAACTATTGATGCTCCTAAAGTTGCCACACTATTCTTCCAGCCTGTTTGGAGCCATTTGGAATTATCATTAACCATCATTTCCAATCATGTTTCCAAATTTCTCCACCACTTTTGTAAATCCTTGTGAAAACTTCTAGGTTGCCAGCTTCGGTTCTTTATTGTCTTTTATCCTCCAACTGATGGTCAAACGGAGTTAGTGAACTAAACATTGGTTCATGTTGCTCTCCACATCTACCACCAACATAACAAACAATGGGATCAATAAATGCATATTTTACAACACAATTGCTACAGAGCCACTCATGTCTCTTTAGGACACTCTCCTTTTGAGGCTTATTTTGGATTTCAACCTCTTGTTCCTTATGAGATCCTTGTTACTCTCCACAATCCATCCACATCCCACCAATAGAAGGCACAAGATAAAGCTTCTTCTTTTCTGCAAAACTTCACCAAGATCCACAACACAATTCATATCATCCTTTACTAGACACAAACCAAGTATAAGGCACTTCATGATCAGCATCAAGTTGCACCACATTTTCAGGTTAGTTACTGAGTTTGGTTGCATTTGAAAAAGCAACATATCAAAAATTGGTACCATCACAAGTTGGAACCCATTTGGTATGGTCGTTACAAAATAATACAAAAATGGTCCTAATTGTCTTCAAGTTGGACCTCCCACCTCAGCTTGGCATCTGTGATGTCGGAATGTCAACCAGTCAAAGTTGTATTAACCAACATAATGGAGAATCAGTAATAGTCACAGATCTGGAGCTCAGATTCCAAAAATTTGACCATCCTCTTCTTAAAGATATTCTTCTTGATGTCTGCACCATACCCACTTGTTAAAATATTGTAACGAGGACAGGTGTCTTGGCTTAGGCAAAGTGTCATGCAAGCCAAAGACACATGATTTAATGTATCTCCAAGTCATTTAGAAGTTAACCACTTGTTAGAAGTTAAACACTTGTTAGAAGTTAACCACTTGTTAGAGATTTATAAGCAAGTGAGCTGACTTGAGGAGATCATTGAATTGGTGAGTGACACCAAGAGGGTTTCAGCTGCAGATCCGATTTGAGGAGAGTTTCTTTGCAGGGTTTAGGCGGTCAAGAAAGATAGGAAGACACCCAGCCTTCATCTCTACCAAAGCCGTGAACCAAGGCATGAGAAGAGGGGCCAATCCCTTTGTCCTAAGGCCAAGAGGCCGCACCTTGCTGCAGAGGTTGCGTGAGGAATGTAGAAGGGTTGAGTTTTTGGTGGTTGGCAGCCGTGAGGGTAAGAGGGCTAGGTTGGCGCCACTACAAACCAGATCGAGCCATATTGTGAGATCTGTGAGCTATCTCAGTTGCACCCACAGCCACACCATTCACAGAACAGCAAGCTGTCAAACAGGGAGGCAGGAACTCAAAGCCATAGGCTCAGATCTGCTCATATTTCTGTGTAGATGAAGTTGCCAGGTTTGGCACTAGTGTATTTATTTCAGATTTGCTGAAGCTGAAATAATAAAACCCTCTTTGCTGGTTTTCCCCGTAGTTGGGGTTTCCAGGGTAAATATTCTGGTGTTAATTTGTGTGATTGGTTTCTGATTTTATCTGCTGTGCATTGCAAGTTATTTACTCAGTAATATTTCTGTTTCATAGTTCAGAATCGTATGTGTATTGTTGTTTTGTTTCTGGGTATAAAAATTATTTGATGCAGAAATTAGTTTGTTGAGTTTAAGAAAAAATAACATGGTATCAGAGCTTTGCCTCTGACAAAAAAGCCAAGGGTTTACAAAGAAGTTTACAGCCAGCTTTAATTTTAGATCTAGGAGGTTTTTACAGAAGGGTTTTGCAGAAATGTCTATTTCAGGTATCAGATTTGAGGACAGGTTAGATGGGGCATCTAACTTTGGAATTTGGAAGGAGCATATATTGTTGTCATTGGAGGAGTATGGGCTCAAGGAATTTGCAGAGAAAACTATTGTTGTTCCAGCTGATGCATAGCAAGCAAAAGCTCACAAAAAGAATGATGCCAAGGCAAGGCGTATCATTCTGGATGAGGTCAAGGACCACATAGTCCCTCACATTTCAGGATTGGATACAACTAGGAAGATGTGGGAAGCCATCATTAAACTGTACAAGAATTCAAACCTAAATAGAAAGATGGTTTTGAAGGAAAAACTCAGAAATACGAAGATGGGTAAGGAGAAAAACTCACTTGATTTCCTCTCACTCATCATTAACTCACTTTCCATGAAAATTAATTTCATTAATTCCCCTTTAATTTCTCTTAAACGCTAAATCCCTGAAAAATAGGGCGCATTCTCCCTATTTGGCTAACTCGTGCATATTTTGGCCAAATTTAGCATTTAAACATGCATTTAATTCCTAATTTATTCCCCCATGCGTAAACTCTCCTATTATTCACATGAGTTAACTCTCTCTCCCTTCCCCATGCCCTTCTCCTACTCCCTCTCCTTCTCTCATGAGCCCATATGGCATATTCTCTCTTGGTAAAGTGCACCCTCACCACTATATATTGGAGGTTGGTCTACATTATTATATTGGAGGTTGAAGTCAGATAATGGATCATGATTGCTTGGAAGTTATGCTTGTTGCCTTGTTTCACCTTGGTGGCCATCATATGTGCCCTAGTCCAATGATGTCACTCACAGGTAACAGGGGTACTACTACGAGGCCTTGATAACAGTAATGTACCATWCCTTTTCATACTTAACACTCTTCATATTAATTCCTTCTGTGGTCCTATCTTTTGGAAATGGTTGTCACATTTATCCCAAAAACATTTGTGCCTTCATCCTCCTATGAGAAGAAGGATTAGAATGTCGAGGTTGATGTAGCTGGTAAAAAAGAATAAAAAAATGCATGCTATAAAAGAAAGAAGAAATAATGGGATGACAAATGACCAAATCAAAAGCCAAAGGTCAACTTGAGCTCTACCCCTTTGCTATGAGGCGATCGCCCCTAGTCCTAATGCATTGAATGCATATCAAATTAAAAGGACTTAATCCCAGTAAGAAAAATAATAGATGCATGAACCTGAAAAGGGGACTTGCTAAACAATAAAAGAATATCAAAAGGCAAGAAGGGGTTTGGAATACACACAATATCGAGGAAAGGGTAACTCAAGCACCAAGCACTCCCTCTACAAAGGTGCACATGGAGATGAACCTAGACGTGGCCTTGCATGTCAATGACACCATCACTATGAAGTAAACCACATACCATCTCATTCACTTATACTTACACTTTGAAGGGTTTCTCGGGAATTACTCCTCTACTTAGGTACTAGCACACCTAATAGGGTCTTATGATGGTCCTCCCATACCTAAACTTGGCAAATTGCATAAAGTCTTGAGCTAGTGTGAACATTGAAGAAGATACTTGGTCTGAATTTCTTAGGTGGCTTATGTATTAAGTTGTGGCTTACTTTGTATGATTTTAATGGCTCCTGTATCTTGTAGTTGTTGGTTTTACTTGATTTTGTGAACCTTGCTTGATGATGATGCACCCTTGACATGGTCCTTTGGAGGTCATCTTCATGTTGATGCCCAAGACGTTGTGCACTATACAGAGGACATTTCACCTTTGATGATGAGTGTTGGGCTAGGTAATGACTTAGCATGTTCCTTCACACTCTTTGGCACTCTTGGGACCTTGGACGTTGCACAAATGAGCTAGGACATTGAGCATACAACCTAATGTGTCACTCAAGGGGCAGGAATCCCACACACCTAGACGTTGCACCCTTTGGAGGATTTTAGGGTTTGGATGGACCCCATATCCCTTGATGATCATGAGGCACCTTTTTGAGAGGTTATGGACCCTCTCCCATCATGACATCATGCATGGAGCCTTAGACATTGCACATATTGATGATGATGCCATGCTTGAGGTGACTTGATGCTTGCTTGGATGTTCATGAATTGGAACTTGACAAATGATGAGACATGACCTTTCATGAGGGGATGTGACCCTTTGATGATGCTCTACACCTTTTGGGGAGAGATGTGGTCTTTGGAGGCCTTTGTACCCCTCGGAGGATGATATCACCTCCCTTGGAGACTCTCACACCCACACGTGTTGAGTTTTGTGTAAATTTTCTCGCCCTAGGTGATTGTTGTCCTATGTTTCTTTATTAAATAACTTAGATCTTGAATTACTTTAATAACAGAATTAAAATTCTGAACATGCAACAATCACACATATAGCTCGAAAACATAAACAGCGGAAGCAAAATAACTTTTCAAGTACACAAGAATTTCTATCCTTCAAATCAGCTTATCATTAATGATCAAAACTTACAAGGACACCTCAAAATTGAGGTCTTCAACCTGTTGAACGAGAAAACTATTGAAACAAATCTGAAGGAATTGTTGTACAGTCACGTCCATACGACTATATGGATCTGCAAACTTCCTGCCACTGATATTTCTTCTATTATGTTGCTTCTTCCCCTTCCTTGGCCTCCTTGCTCTTCATTACTGTCTAAAACTTCTCCCATCTTGTCCTATTTATGCTTTTAGTGAGATAATTAATCTCCTTAATCCAAGCAACTAATCTCCCCTATCTTAACAACTAATCTCCTTAATCTTGGCAACCACCTTATCTGAACAATGAGGTATATGGCTAAGATTAGATCAAATCTAACTCTCTAATATTCTAGAATCTCTAGAATATTTCATTTAATTTTCTAAGATTTAAGAGATCTAGGGAAATTAAACTTTCACTTTTATTTTTATAAGTGAAATTACAAGAAGAGATTATTTTCCATTTAAGTGGTCACTAAGAAGTTATCTCGAACTACTTCTCACACTTTCACACCTAACATGTGCAAGAAGCTCCTGCTCGAGCTATATTTCTCAACACTCCCTCTTAGCGAGGAAGGAATTCTGCACCAATCCAAATCTGTCTTTGAATGCTTCAAAGTTCTCTTTTGCTAAGGGCATGGTCAAAATATCAACTACTTGTTGATCGGTGGGAATATATTGGAGCTTCAGTACTCCCTTTTGAATCTTGTCCTAGATGAAATGATATTTGATCTCTATGTGCTTGGACCTGTCATGAAACACTGGATTCTCAGAGAGTTTGATACAACTAACATTATCACAGTAAATCAATGTGAGATCTAACTCCTGATCAAATAAACCTACAAGCAACTTGCTAAGCCAGATAGCCTCACAACTAGTTGTACTCATTGCCAACTAGTTGTACTCATTGCCATATACTCTGCCTCTACTGAGTTGAGTGCCACAGAAATATGCTTCCGGATGAACCATGATATCATCGTTGATCACCTTCTTCAGATTAGTGATCATGGGTGTGGCCATAGGTTTGTAGTCTTCCATCTGAAACCTCTTCAAGATCTCCACTCCATACTTACCTTGCCCAAGGAAAATCTCCCCTGGTCTCTCCCAAACCTCCAAACCCAATAAGTAATGCATCATGTCGATGTCCATCTCAAACTCAGCTGCCAGATCTGCTTTGCACCCTGCAATGAGCTTCTCAGGACCTATAAGAAACAAGTCATCTATGTACAACACTAAAATAAGCAAATCAATCCCAACAAATTCATATTATTAGTTAGGATTTGCTTCACTTTTGGTGAAGCCCATTACTGAACAAGTATCCATCAATCCTGGGGTACCATGCTCTTGGTGCCTACTTCATTCCGTACAAGGCAAACCATGATATCGTCGTTGATCACCTTCTTCAGATTGGTGATCATGGGCGTGGCCATAGGTTTGCAGTCTTCCATCTGAAACCTCTTCTAGATCTCCACTCCATACTTACCCTACCCAAGGAAGATCTCCCCTGGTCTCTCCCAAACCTCCAAACCCAATAAGTAATGCATCATGT
>ML791478.1:340914-351048 GCA_009831015.1 Picea engelmannii
GGTTCTTCCAGAAGGAGGGAGAAGACTATGACGACAGCTTGTTCCAGTAAACCAGATATACCTCTTGCAGTATCCATGGATTGAAATTTACATGTAAAACATTGTTCTTCCCAATAAAGAAAATTGAGAAAGAAGCTTATACCAGAAAGAGACCCATGTATGCAAATGGAAGATGACCTTGTATGGATTCAAGCAACTTGATGCAGAGTATCTCATATACAGCAGAAGCGTGGCGAAAACTTCCTATGACAGAGAAAGTGTATCAGAATGGTTACTCAGGAGTTTGGACGATGGATTGCAAATCCATGGCAAACTCCCATGATAACAGATCCGAAGAAGTTGAAGACACTCTAATCCAATAGGCCCGTCTCTGTATTGACAATCGATTGGCTCATTAATGTATTTGGAGAATACTCAGTCGAATATTTGTTTTGTGGGACGTTTAAACTATGACATACAGTTGCATGAGTTTATTGATTCAGATTGGGCAGGGAGTGCAGATGACAGAAGAAGTGCTACTTGGATATGTTTCAGTTTGAGATTTGCCATGACATCATGAGCTAGCAGGAAACAGAAGTCTGTTGCAATCAACACTACAGAAGAAAAGTATATTGTAGGTTGTGATGCTTGTACAGAAGAAATAAGTTGATTTATGGACTATCTGATCAGGTGTTGAATTCGACCGTGATATATTGTAATGATCAGATCTATGTGAAGCTTTCAGAGAAACTGATGTTCCATGACAGATCAAAGTACATTAAAATCAAGCATTATATTCTCTGTGATAAAGTCCAGAACAGAGAAGTGGTTCTCCAGTATATCTCCACAAATGAGCAGATAGCAGATATTTTGGTAAAGCCTCTGTCCAAGATGAAAAGTTTGCGTACTCAAGAGACAAACTGGGGCTCATGGAGACGACTTCCTTATTGAAAAAGGAAGTGATTGCTCCCAGATTGGCGGGCAGCACTAATATGTTGTTGATTTATGGACAGTCATTTTTCCAATTCGGAAAATGGTCCAAGATGGGCAGTAACTTTCTAGTTCGAAAAGTGGTTCGAGATTTCTAGCAGACAAGCATTTTCCAGTTCAGAAAATGGTCCAGATCAGACAATCATTTTCGTAATGAAAATGGTCTGATAGATTGTTGATGTACCATAAACAGTGATTCCTCTTGTGGCCAGTGTGGGGGAATGGTCTAGGGCATTCATTCTTCTTGGCAGTCACTCTGAGTAGTGGTAAAGTAGAATGGTTCGCCTCGCCGAGCAGTCATTCTTGATGTTGTTATTGATGTGATGCATAATGTCCTTTCTTATGACATATGAAGACTTGATTTTACTCAAGTCCTTCCCTATCTATGAGGTTGAATCCTCACTCTTTCGCTTACCCTTGTTGGTTCCTTTACCTTTCCCCTTCTTGGTTTCACTAATTAGTGCTAGGTTGTCGTCACCACCTTTCTTGTGAAACCTTGACTCCATCTGAGTCTCCTCCTGGATACAGTCATCCAACAATCTTTCAAAGTTAGGAAGATTTTCACGAGCACGGATACCTTTGACAAATGGTTCTCATTGTTGATATTATGGTAGTTGTGGGAGGTATTACCCTCTACATGTAACCCTGACAAGACTAGAATATTCCCTGAAGAAAGAGAAACCCAAAAACGTTGGATAATAACCGTCGAAGACAAGTCAGCTCAAGTAAATATTTATTATTGAGTTATTAGCCTCCAGAAGTACAAGTCGGCCCAGTTAGGTAACTTGGAGCACTATAAATAAGAGGGCGCTAGAGCTCATTTGACACACTCACTCTCACAACTGCATAAGAGCAGTGGTGCGCAAGTTTGGAGAGGAGTTGCAGCTGCTGCAACTCGCATTTTGGTTTTGGCTTGGACTTTCTCTTTGTTATGGTTTGGATTTCTGCTTGGTATGCTAGCTCTGGAGAGAGGTACGCTACCTTGGTTGGCTATTGGTTCTAGGGTTTGCTTCCGAAATTATTCTCTCTGTCAAGGTTAAGGTGCTCGGGGCTGGCATTTGTGCCTATGATTGGGTGACAATATTGAGATATTGTCTATGGTGAAACGAGCACATCTACTTTTCTAACAGGTTATGGGCCCACACTATCTTTGGACAGTCTAATCGTTGTAAGATAGATTGGGAGGATTTGCTCAGTTACAGTTGCAGTCAAAGTTTTGTTGCAGCAACAAAACTCTAACCCTCTTGTTAAGGCACCTTAAGTGAAGAGATTGACCTAATTCCTGGATAGCCTAGTGCACCCTAGCCTAGCGCACCTCTCGATATTCTCAGCAAGCCAAGACGTCAAGTTTGAGTTTTTGGTCAAACTCAAAGGTTGACCAAGTCAAAGCAGTCATGACTTACTCTATTAAGTCAAAAAACAAGTTACAAGGGGCTTCTAACTTCATAGCATGAAAGACGAGGATTGACCTCATCCTTGTCAAGAATAAAGTGTTGGATATCCTGAAAGGCAAGATCATGGAACCACAGTTTGAAGCAGGAAAAGAGAAGGAACCTCAGAACGTTGCAGTTCAAGGACAATGACATCAACGCTATGAGCATCATAGTGGACTCTATAAAAGACCACTTGATACCCTACATCTCTCATCTTGACTAATCTAAGAAGATGTAGGATGCCCTAACTAACCTCTTCTCAATCAAAAACATTGGACAAGTAATGAGTCTGAAGAATGAGCGTCGTGACATGAAAATGAATGATGATGATAGCATAACATCATACTTTGTAAGAATCTCTCAGTTAAGAGATCAACTACAAGCTATTGAAGAAATCATTTCAAGAAAGGAATTGGTAAATATAGTACTCAATGGCCTTACCAAGACATGGGATGCATTTTCCGCAAACATGAACACAAGAAAGGAGTATCCCACATTTGAAGGGACTTGTTGTGCACAAAAAGAATCAAGGATTAACGYAACAGAGAAATCCCAAATATGATGATCAACCCTTCACAGCAAAATTCAAGAATTTCAGGAATAAGAGGAAGTTTGGCTTAAGGAAGTAAACAGACGAAGCAACAATTGTCGAAGAAAGGGTACCCTAAAAGAAAGCCAAGAAARATAAAATATACTTCTTCTTCTAGTCAAGGTAACAATATTCTTCTATAACATAGTTCTTGTACATACCATGTTTACATAGTTCCTGTACATATCATGCATATCTATTTATTAAGAAGAAAAGATGGTCAGTGAAACCATACCTATGAAAGAATAACAAGATAAGGATTGCTATCACGATGACTATGAGAAGATGAAGTACGTTGGCAAATTCTTGAGGAATCTATTATATAGGTAACAACAGCCAAATAGATCGAAATCAAAATCAAACTTGAAGAGACTCGGAAGGAGTCAAATCAGAAAGAAGTCAATAATCAAGAGGAAATTAGAATAAGACTTGTGACACTTTGCAAAAGGCATTAAAGATGCAGATGGAAGCATGGACTCTCTTAGATAGAGGGAGTTGATTACAAAATTCCAAAAGAGGAGCATGCATTCATGCATGAAGCGAGGATTAGGAGGGAGCTAATCCTAAATGATATGATCCATTGAAGTATTCGTGAAGATTATGAAGTATTTGTCCATATTCCCATTGAAAGTAGAAGACATGATAAGCAGCACATGCTCAGTTTGACTCTAGAAGAATTCTTCTTCAAAAAGAAGTCTCAAGTATCCTTGGTTGTCCATCTACCTCCATGTTCCTATGATGAGAGGAAGAAGTTGGAATCTTTAGGAAGGAAGGGCATGGAATCTATAGAAGACTCCATGGACCCAAAAGCTAAAGAGGAACATGAGGAAGAACATGAAGATTCCAAGAAAGAAAGAAAAACAAAACAACCAGTTATTATAGAGAGAGTCATAAGACTACCAGCTTTGTTTGAACCCACTAGAAGCAATCAACCAGAAGAAATGGAAGTTGTGATGAAGAACAGTGTATGTAAGAAAATGTGAAAAAGACTTATGAATGGAAGCATTGCGAGATTTAGAACTAGAGGTTCTTCCAGAAGGAGGGAGAAGACTATGACGACAACTTGTTCCAGTAAACCAAATATACCTCTTGCAGTATCCATGGATTGAAATTTACATGTAAAACATTGTTCTTCCCAATAAAGCAAATTGAGAAAGAAGCTTATACCAGAAAGAGACCCATGTATGCAAATGGAAGAAGACCTTGTATGGATTCAAGCAACTTGATGCAGAGTATCTCATATACAGCAGAAGCGTAGCGAAAACTTCCTATGACAGAGAAAGTGTATCAGAATGGTTACTCAGAAGTTTGGATGATGGATTGCAAATCCATGGCAAACTCCCATGATAATAGATCTGAAGAAGTTGAAGAGACTCTAATCCAGTAGACCCGTCTCTGTATTGACAATTGATTGGCCCGTTAATGTATTTGGAGAATACTCAGTCGGATATTTGTTTTGTGGGAGGTTTAAACTATGACATATAGTTGCATGAGTTTATTGATTCGGATTGGGCAGGGAGTGCAAATGACAGAAGAAGCACTACTTGGATATGTTTCGGTTTGAGCTTTGCCACGACATCATGAGCTAGCAGGAAACAGAGTCTGTTGCAATCAGCACTACAGAAGCAGAGTATATTGCAGCTTCTGATGCTTGTACAGAAGCAATAAGTTGATTTATGGACCGTCTGATCAGGTGTTGAATTCGACCATGATAGATTGTAATGATCAGAAATATGTGAAGCTTTCAGAGAAGCCAGTGTTCCATGATAGGCCAAAGTACATTAAGATCAAGCATTATATTCTCTGTGATAAAGTCCAGAACAAAGAAGTGGTTCTCCAGTATATCTCCATAAATAAGCAGATAGCAGATATTTTGGTAAAGCTTCTGTCAAGATGAAAAGTTTGCGTACTCAAGAGACAAGTTGGGGCTCATGGAGGCGACTTCCTTATTGAAAAAGGATGTGATTACTACCAGGTTGGCGGGCAGCACTAATATGTTGTTGATGTATGGACAGTCATTTTTCCAGTTCAGAAAATGGTCCAAGATGGGCAGTTCCTTTCCAGTTCGGAAAGTGGTTCGATATTTCTAACGGACAAGCATTTTCCAGTTCGGAAAATGGTCCAGATCCGACGGTCATTTTCGTAATGAAAATGGTCCGATAGATTGTTTATGTACCATAGACAGTGATTCCTCTTGTGGCCAGTGTGGGGGAATGGTCTAGGACAGTCATTCTTCTTGGCAGTCACTTTGAGTAGTGGTCAAGTAGAATGGTTCACCTCACCGAGCAGTCATTCTTTCGAAGTTCACAATTGTGAGTAGTTTCAAATAATGGTTCGTTTTGGAGGTTGGTACAGGACAGTCATTTCCAYAGTTAATGGTCCGGACAGTCATTCCCTAGGGCAGACTCATTCTCTCTAGGTTGCACTATGATTGGTGTCGAAGGAATGGCCTAGTTAGGCGAATGATCCAGGTTCAGTAATCARGGACAGGCATTCCCTAGGGCAGACTCATTCTCTCCAGGTTCCACTATGATTAGTGCCAGAGGAATGGCCYAGTTAGGTGAATGGTCCAGGCTCAGAAGTCAAGGACCATTATTCTTCTATGCTTGGGAAGAATAGTCTAGATAGCCCATGGCTGATGTTTTACCTTTCTGAGGGCATATGCTCTTCCAGATCTCACAGATGTGAGTGGAAGAATGGCCCAGATGACTCAGTTTATATCATGATATTGTTTTATGCAGGTTGATATCAGATGATATGATTGTTGTGGAGATTGTATGTCTCTGGACAGTAGTTGTATGCTACTGTGGTGGATGTGATCCACTGATAGTGACTGTGTGTCACTGGTTAGTAGTCATTTGCTACTAGGAGTGGTTGTGTACCACTAAGTAGTAGTTGTGTACTACTATGGATAAACACAGTTGTGTTCTATTGGATGGCATTGTTCTGATTGCCATGGAGACTATCACTAGTGTTGGAGATGATTGCCAGCTAAATGGATAGTCACTATGTTGACAGACAGACATTCTCCCTGTGGAAAATGGTCCAAGAGAGTCATTCTTCTAGGACGTATGTCCAAATTAGAAGAATGATTCTTGTATCACTCTATGGAGTGAGTGACTTATTCAACATCATGCCCGATTACTCAAATGGAGTATTTCTTCGAGAGATGATGTAGTTAATACTATCAGATGATACTAATAGTGATGATGGTGCTCATGATTTGACCATGAGTTAGCCTATGTGGCTATGATGATGCTACCGGTTGAATGGTTTGTTTGTGCTCAAGACCATTGCCTTTAATACCTCCCTAGCTAGGAGGGAGTGTTGATATTATGGTAGCTATAGGAGGTATTAACCTCTACGTGTAACCCTAACGAGACTGGAATATTTCGAGAAGCAACAGAAACCCTAAAACCTTGGATAATAACCCTAGGAGACAAGTCGGCACAAGAGAATATTTATTATTGAGTTATTTGCCTCCAGAAGTAGAAGTCGGACCAATTAGGTCACTTGGAGGACTATAAATAAGAGGGCGCTACAGCTC
Source organism: Picea engelmannii (assembly GCA_009831015.1). Classification (NCBI taxonomy): domain Eukaryota; kingdom Viridiplantae; phylum Streptophyta; class Pinopsida; order Pinales; family Pinaceae; genus Picea; species Picea engelmannii. Next base: position 347,453 of record ML791478.1, read on the forward strand.
ATTTGACACACTCACTCTCACAGCTGCATAAGACCAGTGGTGCGCAAGTTTGGAGAGGAGTTGCAGCTGCAGTTGCTGCAACTAGCATTTCGGTTTTGGCTTGGACATTCTCTTGGTTATGGTTTGGACTTTCTGCTTGGTACGCTAGCTCTGGAGAGAGGTACGCTACCTTGGTTGGATATTGGTTCTAGGGTTTGCTTCCGGAATTATTCTCTCTGTCAAGTTTAAGGTTCTCGGGGGTGGCATTTGTGCCTATGGTTGGGTGACAATATTGAGATATTCTCTATGGTGAAACGAGCACACCTACTTTTTTAACACCCATGACGTTGAGAATCCATTCAGTGCCTGTTCACCAACTCTGCATCGGCCACCTTCTCCCCAACTGCTGCAAGTTGATCACGAATCTGCGTGATCTTCATCAAATAACTAGTAACAGAGTCTAGTTTGGTCATCTCTATGGTTCTAAGTTTGTTCCACAATATCATCTTTCTGTTTATTTTCTCACTCTAGTAGAGACTAACCAGAGCATAGAACATCTTCTTCGTCATTTTCTTCTCATATACATGAGTAATCAAATGATCTTTCACGGCATTCAAGATCATCTGGTTGGCCTTCACTTCCTTCTTCTTTTGTGTTGCCAACTACTGCGGATCTGTAGGCAAAGTCACAACATCCTTGACAATATCCCAGAGATCGTTTTCTTTTAATAGCAATGTTACCCTAGATTTTCAGGACAAGTAATTGGAGGCACCATCTAATTTGTCCTTAAATATGAGGCTTGTTGTTGCCATCTCTGATATCTATTTCACAAACTTCCCAGATCTAAAAATAAGACAAAAATATGCTTTGCAAGAATGCTTAGTCCTTCAAGCAACAATAATAATTCCAATGTGTAGATTTTCACAGTTCGTCATAATGCATGAGCTTTCCGGATAAATACTGAGTAGGAAGTTTATAAACGTCCAACGTTTCGAGTGGACACTCCACCCATCATCAGGGAAAATTGAAGCTTTAAGATGATGATGGGTGGAGTGTCCGCTCGAAATGTTGAACGTTTTAAAACTTCCTACACAGTGTTTATCCAGAAAGCTAATGCATAATAACGAAACCCTCTACTCCGACAGTTGATGTACTGCTCTAAACCCTCAAGGATCTTAATTAGAGACTAAGCTCTAATACCATGTAAATTTCCTAGCCCTAGCTGACCGTAGTCCTATGTTTCTTTATTAAATGACTCAGATCTTGAATTACTTTAATAACAGAATTAAATTTTGAACATGCAACAGTCACACATATAGCTGGAAAATATAAACAATGGAAGCAAAATAACTTTTCACGTCCACAAGAATTTATGTCCTTCAAATCATCTGATGATTAACAATCAAAATTTACAAGGGCACCTCAAAACTGAGGTTTTCAGCTTGTTGAATGAGAAAACAGCTGAAACAAATCTGAGGAACCGTTGTACAGTCTCGTCCGTACAACTATATGAATCTGTCTGTACGACTGTACAAATCTGCTGCAAAGAACTGATATGATCTGCAAACTGCATGCCATTGATCTTCCTTCAGTTATGTTGCTTCTTTCCCTTCTTTGGCCTCCTTCTTGCTCTTCCTTGGTGTCTAAAACTTCTCCCACCTTGTCCTATTTATGCTTTGAGTGAGATAACTAATCTCCTCAATCTAAGCAACTAATCTCCCCTATCTTATCAACTAATCTCAACTACTCTCCTCAATCCTAGCAACCACCTTATCTGAACAATGAGGTGTACAGCGAAGATTACATCAAATCTAATTCACTAATATTCTAGAATCTCTAGAATATTTCATTTAGATTTCTAAGATTTAAGAGATCTTGGGAAATTAAACTTTCAATTTTATTTTTATAAGTGAAATTACAAGATGACATTATTTCCCACTTTTTCTTAAGCGGTCACTAAGAAGTTGTCTCGAACTTCTTCTCACATGTTCACACCTAACATGTGCAAGAAGCTCCTGCTCGAGCTATATTTCTCAACATTTTGAACTGACATTTTGATGTATTTGCATTTTATCTTTATGTTGGAGGCTATTTTGGAGTCGGCCTAAGAATTATCCACCTTGTATCATGGATTATTCGGTTTTTAGGAGCTTCTAGAGAGGTAAAGCGCTAGGGTTTCCTCGTATATATAGGCTAGCTCTTCCTCACTTGTAAATCATAACTGATCTTGTGGAAAATCACTTCTACACTTGTCTTCTTACTTCTCTCTCACTATGAAGTACTTGTGCGCACTTTTTGGAGAATCATCTAGTGGATGCTTTGTAAAATGTTTTGTGGATGATTACATTTCTAGGGTTTCTTATGCTAAACGATTTGACTAGTAAGTGTTATTTTCAAGTCTTGCATGATTTATTCTTGTTGTATTACGTGCTTTTATCAAAGTGGTGATTTTGCATGTTATCTTGTTTCTCTTGGATAAATCATGTTTCGAAACTCTATGTAAGATTTGTAGTGGACTATCTTCCATGTCATCATTAATTTAAAGCTTGTTGAAGGACATATGGGTTCTTCTAGGGTTTGTAGTGGACTACTCTAGCCTTGCTCATATAGGTTAAGATTCTAGGGTTTGTAGTGGACTACTCTAGGGTTTTACCCAAGATCCTCTTAGATCCCTTGCTAAAGGCTTTATAAAGACATAGGACGGCCTCTTGGAGTTTGTAGTGGACTACCCTAAGTTGCTCTTCCAAAAGATTGATACCTAGGGTTTGTAGTAGTCTAACCTAGGGTTCAACCTTCAAGACTTTTCCTTGCCTTTTCTCTCCATAGAAGTTGCATGTTAGACTCCATATGCCCAAGGAAGCTAGATGGCACTAGTATTTTCTCCATTGCAAGTGACTTAAACTCTAAACCTCCCTCTCTCCTTGACGTCTTGTGCTAATTTTAGGTCTAGTTGCATTGCATCTTCATTTCTTTACCATGCTTAGCTTAACGTCTTACATTTTAACCCAGAATCATCTCTAATGTCATTTATTGTTGCATTATTGCAATTTTCAGCCATTAGGGCTTTGGCATCTTGCATTAATTTAAAGTAGTTTCATGTTATTTCATTTCAACAATCATTAGTTATTGTTTTGATAATCTATTAGCTTGCATTTAATGTCGCTTTCATTGCATTCTTTACTAGTTTAGGACGATTTTACCATTGTTGTTATAAACTTGTTATTTGCTGAAGTGAATCATCTCTTATTTCAAGTTTTATTACAGCCATCTCTTTTTCTTTGATAGCTAATGTTTCGAGGCATTTCTTTGATTCATTTGTTGTGGTGGATATCTTTGATTGTCATAGAAACACCCCTCACACACACATTAAATTTGCCTTGCTTGAACCACCTTGATCTAGTTGGTGGTACAACCAAAGTAATCAAGATAGTCTTCTTGTACTTTCTTGTGGAGAAACCCTAAAGCATTGGACATAACCCTAGAAGACAGGTCGGCTAAAGGAAATATTTAATATTGAGTTTTTAGCCTCCAGAATGAAAAGTCGGCCCAAACAGCTGAGGAGGAGCAGTATAAATACAGGATGCCAGAGCTCATTTGGACACACACAACTCGCAACT
>ML791478.1:352339-387612 GCA_009831015.1 Picea engelmannii
TGGAAAAGTGTTGTTCATGTTTCCCATTTTTTATTCTTGTTCCTATTTCCTTATCATAAGAATATTGTTCTTGTCTGCTATTTTTTTGTTATTGCACTTGTTCCGAGCAAGTCACAGGTGATAGCTCTGAGAGGGAGCCATATTGACAGTTGCAGGAGGCAATAGATTAGATGGTCTCTAGTTTGAGACATGGAGCAGGCTATCCATACATGGAGTTGTATACATGACAGTATACATCCATATACCAAAGGCGAAGAAGACAAAGTTAGAACCTTCTAAAAAGAAGGATACTTTTGTGTGATATAGAGTGTTTCACATGGAGATTGATGAGGAGGAGCAAGTGGCTCCACCAGTGGTGAGGCAGACGACCCCACCTAGTACCAGTTCATAGGAAGCTAGAGTTCAAAGGGAGTTAGCCCTCGGGATCGAGTAGGGAGGAGCAGCCTCCTAGGACAATTCATTGGAGATCAAACTTCAAAAGATGCAGAGGGAGCAGATGGCTCCAGAGATTGTACAAATCTCAGAGGGAGTCATGTTTCAGAGGTAGCATGGTACTCCAAGATCGATGGATACTTGATGAGCTTGGTTTTAACCAAGAATGATGCAGACCCAGAGTGAGCCAGATCTCAGAGACAGTTAGTTGGCTCAGAGGCAGAGCCAATTATTCAGAGGGAGTTCCCTCTCAGATCTAGGTGAGAGAGAGACATCTTCCATGAATGACAGGCACGTGTCATGATTTGAGGAGGCTTCGAGGAGATGTGAGATCTCTTGGGAGGATACACTTGTTTAAGTAGATCTTGCTACAGTGACAGAGGAGGCAGCCAGTCAGGAGGATTGGGTATGGATTTTGTCTCAATCACAGAGGGAGCAGCCAGTGAGGCAAACTAGACAGTAGGACTTACTCCAGTGACAGGGAACTTCCCTCAAAGTTCGAGATGAAGGATCCTGGCCGGATGTACTCTTGGGATTAGAGGTGTGACGAGATCAGATGAGATCTTCCTCATTCAGGGAATACTGATGAGATTCGATATGATGGACTGCAAGTCCATAGCTACACCTATGATGACAAATCTGAAGAAGTTGAGTGATTCTACTTCAGATTTAGATTTGGCGGATCCCACGATGTACAGGCAGTAGATTTGGATCCTTGATGTACCTAGTTAATGCCAGGCCAGATATTTGTTTTGTAGTGAGCACCCTGAGCCAGTATTTGGTTGAATCCAAGGCAGTTCCAGTGGGTGGAAGCGAATCATGGTACAGTTGGATATTATTTGTCTCAGGTGATGAAGTGAGGCTGCAAAGATATACAAATTATGATCAAGCAGGGAGTGCAGTAGATAGATTGAGCACCCTAGGGTGTTGCTTCAGCTTGGAATTAGTTACGATTTACGGGGTAAGCTGGAAGCAGGCTTCTGTAGCACTCAGTACAGCAGAGACGGAGTATGTCACAGCCAATATCACAAGTCGTGAAGTGGTGAAACTTCAAAAGCTTCTTCCAGGACTTCATTCGAGACATGGTACAAAAGGAAGCAATGAAGCTCCAGTACTTATCCACGGATGAGCAGATTGCAGATATCCTTCCAGAGTGGCCATGTTGATTTGGTTGAGGAGGAGGATACACAGGATTAGCCATGTTGATTTGGCTAGTGATGAGCGTTGATGTTTCAGCATCGGGTAGACGTTCTCCTAGATTGATCATGCACAGGGCTATGCTAGTGTTGATAGGACCGAGGGAGAATGATTCATTCACTCACGAGACTCTGCTAGTGGTGAATGGCCCGAGTATGTTGATAGCATCGGACAGACATTCCCCCAGATTGGTCATGCACGGGGCTATGCTAGTGTTGATGTGACCAAGGGGAGAATGACTCATTCACTCACAGGCTCTGCTAGTGGTGAATGCCCCATGTATGTTGATGTTCTCCAGGTTCGGGCATACATTCTTCCTAGATTGGTCATGCACAGGGCTATGCTAGTGTTGATATGACCAAAGGAGAATGACTCACTCATCCACGAGGCTTTGCTAGTGGTGAGTGGCCCAGATAAGTATCAGGTAGACATTATCCCAGATTGGTCATGCACGAGGTTATGCTAGTGCTGATATGACCAAGATTAATGATCCATTCACTCACAGGGCTCTGCTAGTGGTGAATGGCCTAGGTGTAGTCCTTCTCCTGTCAAGGAGTGGATGGACTCGAGATGTTATCACATGCATATTCTGAGATGGAATGCATGTACGGAGATGGCACACCAACATGGCTCATGAAGACCAATATTTCTATGACAGAAGAAATCCAAGTGTGGAGAATACCTCCCTCGTTGAGAGGGAGTGTTGGAGATTTGCAACTTCAGGCGGTCATTCTCCATAAGAATGTACAAGAAGACCCATCTACACCATTACAAAAGCCCCGGGAAGAAGTTGAAGACCCAAGAAGAGAAGTCGGCCCCACAGGAAAAATAATAATAAAATTGAAGACCCAAAAATAAGAAGTCGGCCCCATACTAGTGCCCAAATCAGTATAAATACAAGACTTGCTCATTTCATTTTTACATGAAGATAGCTCCTTCTATAGTGCACACAAGGTAGTTGCAGCTGCAGTTTTGGCAGTTTCGCTATTTCTAGGTTATTGGTTTCTTGGAGAGTGCGCCACACTTGAAGAAACTCTTGCTTGGTTATTCTTGGTCATATTATTGAGGTGTTAGGTCTTGGTGATGCTATCCTTGGGGAGGATCTTCTCTGTATGGTATTTTGGCTATTGATGGTAATGTATTTGTAATATCTTGAACTAAATTCTTCTAGAGAAAGGTTGTTGGGTTTTCTCCTAAGGTTGGGTTTCCCAGGATAAACTCTTGTGTTCTTGTGTCTGTTGTGCATGGTTAATATTTCTAGATCTCGTTATTTTCGCTGCATTTTTATAGTTGAGATTTTCAGTGTATAGTTATTCTATGATAACTGATGTATGAAAGTGAATCTTGTTATTAATCATAAGGCAATAACTATCAAGAGATGAGAACCATAAAATACCAACAAGACTCCATCAACTAGAGTCTATTGCAAACTTTTCAGTATCTTATTTGGCTCAAATATGAAAGTCAAGCAAAACAAAGGAAGAGCAAAAAAAGTCGACGAAAATAGAAAAGACACAGACACGTGATAGAAAATAAGTGCGTTAAAAATAGGTTAACTCAGACACAGACTCGGTCCAGTTGACCAAGCCAACCCCTAACCAATCTGACTCGACCATTATGTTGTCTCAACAAGCCGGTTTGGTACCAAACCGGCCAAGTCAAGGCTTGACTCGGCCAGTCTGGTACCAAACCGATCAACTCGACCGAGTAGGTACTAGACCACACCAACATGCAAGATTAAATTTTTCTTTAAAAGGGTTTGACCAAAATCGCTAGCTTTATCTTTCCTTTTTATCCTTTTAACTTAAATGTTTAACATTACCATTAATTGTTTCAAGATGTTTGAGAGTGGTTCCAACCTCATCGGACTTGATATGGAGAAAGTAGAATTTCATATCCCATTCAAAATCCAGCAGACTTAACAATGCTCAGGATTTCAGGATTGGTAGGATTGCAACATTTTCATTTGGATTCTATCACGCATTAATTGTTCAACTCCTTTGACATGGCCTTAGCAAAAGTGCACCTTTCACTCAAACCAAAATCATTGATTAGGCATGTTAAGCTTTTTCTACCATATTACAAGGCTTTGATTAGGTAGTTTCATCAAAATTGGGAGGTGTTTAGTGATGGCTCTAGTCGATCGAGGTAGAGGCAAAGGCTAGACAAGAGGCAAAGGGTGATACTAATGACGAGGATCTGAATATAAGCGATGGTGGAACATTGTCTGTCATTTATGTTTGTCATTTAAATTATTCATAATGCTTTCTTTCAAAGTTTCAATATTTTTTTGGAATCATGGTTTGGCATCTTTAAAATATAATTTCTTCATTAAAATTTAAATATTTTATGTAATTTTTAGTAAACCAAGACATTGAAATCAGATCGGTCCGAGTCAATCCGAGTCCGAATTGACCATCAACCGATTCCTAGGCCAAGTCCAAGTTTTAAAACATTGTGGAAAACTACAGAGAAATAAGCTAGATGGAAATGAGTATGAAAGACCAACATTTCACACAGATGCAAAACAAATAAGAAGGCACATCAGAAATTTGTAGACAGGATAAATAGCACACAAGAATTGGAAATAAAAAGAGTGATATTTCGTGTGTGTGTTCCAATTTATTCTAGGCAAACTCTATGTTTTCATTATGTTTAGGAATGCTGAAATGTAAAACTGAAAAAATGCATAATCCTGGACTAAACTGACAAACATGGCCACTATAAGTATTATTTCTTCAAGTATTTATGGCTCAAAAAACATACTATATAAGATTTCACTTTCATTGGAAAAAATAAAGTTCATATGGGCTCTCACCTTTTCTGGCAGAACTTCTTTATTGTACTCCTTGGGAGCATATGAAGCACCTGTGCTTATACCAGGAGATGAACCAATTCCTCCTAAGCTGCTAACATACTTACGGAGTGCAGCTGCACCCATGACCCTTCAAGGAACCAAATGTAAAGTCATGCACAAAATATTTATAATACAACCAAACGACAAAACATATAAAGAAAAAACTTTAGGACTCTTGATAAAAGACAGAATAACTAAAGTCAGAAAAATACAAGGGGTGCTATATGCTGCCTGATATGAATGTTCTTAAGAAGACAGAAAAACTAAATCATAAACAACTGACTGATCAGGTACATCAGCAACAAAGCAACTTATCTAGGGTTACTACTAGTCTACTGTTAATAAAGAAATTTTATTGTATATCAGTAGACTGAGAAATAATGGTTGAAGATTTTCAAAAACTTGCTGTGAAGCTACACAACACCATTCAAAGAATCTATCACCACAGAATCCTCTAATTCACTTTCCCCATGCTTTAGCATGTGTCTACTATTCTCCTCCCTTCACGTCTGGTGCTGTTACATCATCATGTTTACCTTTGCTGTGCCCATGCCTGCCCTTTTAGCCCCTTGCTATTCTGTCATTCTCCTAATCATGTCCTAACCCAACTGCCTTAAAATGGCACACGTGCACTTTAATAGGTGCCTTCACTGTTTTACAATTGAGAAGCATCCATTCAATTGCAACAAGGATCTTTTTCACTAGTTTTCCCAGAACTTTCATTTTGATCAATTGATTGTCATGTTTCTGTACCAAGAGGAATGATTAACCATCCAAAACCTTATAATGCACTCAGTTGGAATTTATGCATTCAATTTCATGGAGCAAGCATAAGAATTAAATCTGCTTACGGAGGTACAATGATTGAAAGACTTTGCTTCTCCCAACATTCTTGTCCATTTTCTCACAACTTAAAGAATTTCCAATAGAATTACCTTTCCAAAATAATATCATCAGGGTCAAAAAGAGAGAAATGATTAATATTTGTAGAGAACAAGCAGCAAAACTCACTGTACCATGATCATTTCTCGTATATATCTTATTCAATAAAAAAACTTATACAAAAACAAAGACTCAAGTTTACATGGTCGAATTTGTTGATGATTGCAGCTATGTGAGACATTCTCCAGCTTACAAACCTGTGAGATGTGGATCATTGCAGCAATGTGAGTCTTTCTCTCAGCTTACAAACCTGAGAGAAAGCCCCTAAGAAGGGTACATGGTTCCTGCCTGAGACAAAGCTGGAACGTAGAGATGACCTCCTCCATTCAGAGAGTTGAGAAGACCTCCAGAGGATTATCCAGTGGGAAAGGCAATCTATTGAGTTAGATGTGCATGTGGTTGAGCACAAGGTGAACGTGTGAAATCCCAAAGTGTTGGGTGCATCGTCATGTGAACAGAAATGAAGATGATGTATTAGCCTCCTTTGAGCAGCAGAGTTGACGAGAAAACTCCAGATGATTCTCCTATGTGAGGCAGTGGGAAAGAAGATCTGTAGAGTGGACGAGCACAAGTGAACGTGTGAAGATCTGGTTCTTCTATGTAATGCAGTGAGCCAGAGATATGGACATCCCTATGGATGTGCCTCTAGTGGATGAGCACTAGTGGGTGTATCAGATCCTTCGCTATATTGTACAAGAGTCAGACCTGCCTGTAACCCTAATTGTAATGTAAAGGGTACAGGTTGGCCCCACCTTAATGTGACTATTAATTAATGTAAAAGATAATTAATCTGGTTAATATTAATTATATTATAAGCTAGTGAGGTCGGCCCTGTTGTGCCAATAGACACTTTTGTTGACAGGTTCAGGTTAGTATAAGTAAAGGTAAATTCTCCATTGAGGAAACATATCTTTGAAGTGAGTTTGGAAATTTCAGCAAGTACACCTTCTTGGGAAAAGTGTGCACCTCTCTTGGGCGCTAGTCTTCTAGGGTTTAAGCACCCTCTTGTGTGCTAGGTTTTATCTTGGTGGTGAAGGTATTTCTCTTGAGGATTATAGCAAAGGATTTGGCTGGGTTTTCTTCCCTTGTTGAGAAGGGTTTCCCAGGATACTTATTGTGTTCTTGTGCATGGTGCTTCTTCTTGTGATCTTGGTTGCTGCAACATTTATGATTATGGTTAAATGTTAAAAATGGAATGAACTACATGCTTAACCTTGACTATTGAAAACTCAACAGAATTGTTACCATGAAATAATTGGATAAAAATAATGCACCATTGCCTCTTTTTTTCTTTTCATTGGCATAAACACTTTGAAAATAAGAAATATTAGGCATCTGCAGTTGCAGTTGCAGAGAACAGCTAATGGAAAATACATGCATGAGCACAAACCAAGATTATAAACAATATTAATTGAGATCATCTAAACATCTCTAAAGACAGGCAGCAGCAAATGCCGAGATTAAAACCCAGACAGTTAGTAAAGGCTGTTAAAAGCCGCACAGACGCAGTTAATAAGTAACCACATAACTCATCAATCAAGATGAATATAGCTTTGCCTTTGATACTCCTCGGGTTCTGTCTGATTCCTCCAATGGACTTCTGTAACTGTTAATAGTAATCTGGAACAAGATAATATCATTTAATGCATTTCTTGCTATATTTGAATGTGACATAGGAGAAGTGATTTTGCCCCAGACCACATGCATTGCAATGCTTAATTGCATGTCCATTGAAGAATGATGCATGTTGTTCTTCTGCATTCTCATTCAATTTACGCAGATGCCCTAGCCTTTGCTTTCTCAATTTCGTTTGCCTTTAGTTTGCAAGAAATCATCCATCACTCTTATTTCTCAACATTTTCCATCACACAATATCCTCTTGTTTGATCAATTTGACAATACCACCTGTTATCAGATACAGAAAAATACATCGGGGTGACCATTTAATTGCCAGTATAGAGTTTGGGTACTCACAACTCTCTAAATTTCTTTGAAAACAATTGAACAATATTTCAGTGTTTCACCACTACAATGCTCCATCATAGGGTAACACTAACATTGACCAATCCGCAGTAACACAACTATGATCATTTAAGCAAGCCCCTCAAAATAGTAGCTCAGTTTCATATATACCATGTATTGTTACACTCAAGTGTTGGTATACCTGAAAAATTAAGTTGATTCTTTTAGGGCCAATATTTCATCCTTCAATTATGCAACAAAATTGTGAGCAGGCACCTCCAACTTTTGTCGAGGTACAAATGATTGCTACAAGGATTAACTAATCAAAACCACAGTGATTGACCTTTCTGTTTCACCTATTAAAATAAGGCCGTTTTGCAAAATATTGTCATGGAGTTTGCCATTGTGTCTAGGTAGCTATTAATCCTAACTAGTCTAACACTATTTTGTTTTGAAATTGATAAAGGAGTTACTCATGAGAGGTGGAAGTCAGTCTTTTGGTTCAGCAGTTTTTGCTGGTTGTTGTCACCAGTCCTGTTTAATTATTTTGATCAGAAGTGGAAATTAATACAAATTTCATTTCAATTCATTTCCTTTCAATGTTAAAATTGTCTCTTTTCCATCTATTTAATTATTTTCTATTTATATATTTTATAGCCGGTTTATATGCTAGACCTAAAACACGTAGCTAACTGAAAATATGAATAGCAGAAGCTAGAAGAAATCTGCAGCCACTCAAAATCACCTGTTTTCTTATTGACTGAACAGAAAACTGTACAGGGCAGTCACCCCAAAATTCCCTCTAAACTGTGTATCTGTCCAAGAGAAACCCTACCTAGGGTTTACAATATGACAGTCAAAGCTGACTAAATCAAACCTAAATTAGGACGCCTGCCCTGCATGAACAGACTGCCTAGAAAAGTGTGCCACTGCCAAGAATAGTGTGCACCACAGCACATGTAAGCATTTGACTTTCTTGGGATCCGCACCCTCGTCCTAGAAGAACTCCTCTAAACCATGCACTGAACTGTGCTCAAAACAAACAATCCCTAAAAATAATACAAAATATAACATAAAATAGCATATCTGTTCTAACTATGGAAAAGCAAAAAATAAGAACATGCTAATTAGGGTGCATACATGCATTCAGCATCCATTCACCTTATAGTACATACACAGAATCTATATCAAGAGCTGGGCCTCATAACTGCGCCCTCTAACTGCTGTGTATGATGCACTGAAAGAGAACTCACTCACACTGCAATCACTGTTGCACCTCCTCCACTGTCATCAATCTTGTGCACAGATCCCGAGGTAAGACTGTTGAAGCATGCCATCTCTTCTAGAGGAAGAACAGTGACCTATCAATCACAGGTAAAACTAACACTCCCTCTTTTGTGAGGAAAGTGTTCTCCACCAAGCCAAGTATCTCCCTCAGCATCTCAAACTTCCCCTTAGCTAGGGGTTTCACCAAACTCTCTGCGACCTAAAATTCTGAAGAAACGTACTGAAGAACCACTACTACCTCCTGAACTCTGTCTTTGAAGAAATGGTACCAGATATCAATGTGTTTGGAGCGACTCTCAGAGAGCCTGATGCAACTCTAACTGTCACGGTATACCACAGTAGACTCCAACATCCAATCAGTCAGCTATGCTATTAACTTGTGAAGCCCGTATGGCTTCAGAAAAAGCAGAACTAGCTACCATATACTCTTCCTCTGCTGAACTGAATGCAACTGCTGCCTGTTCCATGTTGAACTAGAATATCATACCCAAACCCAGACTAAATCAAAAACCTGATGAATTCTTCCGATCACCTACATCTCTTGCCCACTAAAATTCAACAAAACCATGAAGTACCAACTCATTATCTCTCACATACCTCAGACCATAATGAACTGTGCCCTTCACGTATCAGAGCACAAGCTTTGCAGCCTTCTAATGAATCTGCCTCGGCTCAACCATGAACTAGCTCAATGAATTCACCGCAAAACATATATAGGGCATGGTATTAACTAGATACATAAGGGAACTAATCAACTAACCAAATAAAGAAGGCTCTACCAAAATCTATATCCGAATCTGCTGATAACTTCAGATTTGAAATCATATGAGTGCCCAACGGTTTACAATCCATCATCTCAAATCTCTTCAAAATCTCCACTCCATACATCCCTTGTCCATGGAAGACCTCACCTGTACCTTTCCAAACCTCTAGACCCAGAAAAGAAAGCATAAGGCTTATATCCTTCATGTCAAACTCAGGGCCAACTCTGTCTTGCATCATGCAATGAGCTTCTCAAAAATACCTGTAAGTATCAGATCACCTGCATACAAAACTAAGACAAGCAAATCAAATTTATTGAACAGATAATAAAATCTAGGATCTCCAACACTCTTGGTGGAGCCCAATCTCAGTAAGTGCTCATCAATACTTGCCTAACATGCATGTGGTGCCTGCCTCAACCCATAAAGGGCCTTCTTCAACCTACACACATGGGTATCTCACCCATGCACCTCAAAACCCCTCAAGTGATTAATGTCCACTTCTTAATTAGACCATTAAGAACAGGTGTCTTAACATCCATCTAGTATAAGTGCCCACCAAAAACCAATGCTAAAGATATCGTAACTCTAGTAAAGGTAAACCTAGAAACTGGGGCAAAGGTCTCCACGTAGTCAACTCCCTCTCTCTAGGAGAATCATCTTGCTACGAACTTGGCATTATACTTCTCTATGGTGGCATCTACCACATGCTTTACCTTGTACAACCACCTGGAATCAATCACCAACTTACCCACTGGTCTCAGCACAATCTCCCATATATCGTTCTTCATAATGGAGTTATACTCCTCAATCATGGCATCCCACCACACCTACTCTGAATTAGCCTCCTCAAAACTGGAAGGCTCTGAATCAATGATGGAAGGCATCAATACAACCATTTGCAAAAGAAAACCATCCAAGAGAAGTTGCTAGGCTTTAATGCTCCAATAGACAAGAGTCATCCATTGTGACAAGAAAAAGAGAGGCCAAAATTGTCCAAGAGGGCCGAAATTGCAGTCCAAAGAGTAATTTCATGAGTGATGAGTTATGTTCCAAATGAAAGTGACTTGCCTCTATTATAGAGGAAAACCCAAGTCATAATTTGTCCATATTACAATTAAATCCTCAATTTTAGGTCAAAACCAAAATTAGAATGCTTAACTAACAAATCGTTTTGTTCTTTTTGCCCACATAGGCTAAAAAATAACAAAATAAGGGCATATAAGCCCATAAATCTCTTCTCCAAGGTCGCACATGTGAAGATAAGCCTCCAAGATGTCATGCTAGGAAGGTGCCACATCATCCCCAAATCAAGCAAGAGTGTGGGGGTTACAAACCCACAACACCACCATGTGCACTAAATAAGCCAAACATCCCCTCAAAAGTGTGATGTCATGCTGCCCAAGAGGAATGTTTGGGCATAGGAGGGTGACGTCATCTTCTCTTCATGGTTGTGGGCCATGTCCATGTGCTAGGGACATTGTCCAAGGTGCAACGCTCATCATCCTAAGCCTCTAATGTGTGGGGTACAACACCCATCCAATGGGCTTTCGTGCAACTATGAAAGTCCGAGTGGCTTAGTCCCTTCATGAATGACATTCACCGGGCAAGGTCGTGCAAAGACAAGCAAATACGCCCTCCAAGGGTCCACAAGTCACATGAATCATGCCAAGTAAACCACATTTAATAAAAGAACCACCCGAACAAGTGCATTAAGTCCCCCCTTTCAAACCAAACCAATGCTCAAAGACCTTATAAACTTTGTCAAATTTGGGTATGGGAGGGGTGTCATGGTGCCCTATTGGGTAGGTCAATCCCCAAGTCAAGGAATGTTTCCCAAGAAGACCCTCTCTAGGCTATGTAGTGAGTATGAGGTAGATTGGGGGGAAGTACTCTTGGGCATGGGGTTCTTGACATATCAAGGGCTCATATTGTCTCATCTATGGGTGCCTTTATGGAGGGTGCATTGCATCTCTTGGTTTGCAATGCAAGGTTTTTCCAAGCCCTTTATTTGCCTTTCTTTTTGTTATGCTCTGAACATTGAGTGTTATGTGGCATGCGCAATTGAAAGAAAAGGAGCACCACAATGCCACTTGAAGTTAGAACACATTGAGTGCCATATGCACTAGAAATTAAAGAACACCGTAATGCATTCCTCTATCAAGCGGGACACTTTTTATTTATTTTCTTTTAAAGGTTCTTTATTTTTTATAGAGAAGCGTTTCATGGCTCTCGAGACTTTTACGACGAGCATCTAGAAGGATGAATTATGGCTTTTGATTTTTACAGTGCTAGTTGCAACACCTCTGGGCCTTTAGCCCCTTCTTCCCATGAAATGAGGTACAAGCCCTTCTTGGGGTCAATCAACCCAAAAACTCAAAAGATGAGGACACGGAGAGGAAGAAGTGTGGAAAGTGGTGGTAAGTATGAGTGGGAATGGTACGATGACCCTTCAAGTAGACCCCCCAGTAGCAACCATTTTCTCGAGGGTGACTAACTTACTAGGATACCATGTCACCCACCAAGGTGAAATAAGGCAAAAGATATAATTTCCAAGCAAACGTTCCATAATCAAGAAAGGACTCTTTGCCATATGCTCAAATTCTTCAAATATTAAAGTGACACTTACCATGAGACTGGACTTGTTACCTCATGAAGCAAGACCCGTTGTCTTCTGTGGACCAGGCTGGTGTGGTGGATGTTGTTATGTTGCTGACAATGAGTGGTGATGTGTGGTGGATGTTGTTATGTTGCTGACAATGAGTGGTGATGTGTGGTGGAGAGGAGGGCTTCTATCTACTCAATGTGGGCTCTGTTGGTCAATCTGGCTCTCAGCACTCCATGTCTGCTACCTGCAGGCCTTGAGAGATCATTTCCTTAGTTACCCCTAGGATGGGGGGGTAACAGGAGCTACAAGATGGCATCATCGTCTACCCACCCTATACACGCAGACATTGGATGCATACACTCAGGATCCCTTTAGGACAACTTCGGATCCAACCTCATCGACTCCAGATTGAGATAGACCACCATATACCACGGTCTGATAGGATCTGCCAAATGTGCCACTTACAAGAGTCAAAGATGCACCTCATCTGTAGGTGCCCCATATACTATGAGATCATAGGACACTACCATTGCCTCTATAGGGACTCGGGGGGTTCAGTCTCTACTTGCTTATCTTGGATATTGATGTTGGTCTAGCCCCCGAAGGGGTTAGATGAGGATGGTCCTGGGAGGTAGATGTTTCGTATTGTTGAAGATTCCTAGTGACTAGGTGTGTTGATATTGGTTTGTCACTACGAGGGGTGTCCTACATGGTCCTCTTTTGTTGATGTGTGGTGGGGACATACTTGATGATTGGATGTGTTAGCATTTCTATTGTCCCCCTCTCTTATGACATTGATGTGGTAAAATGATGGATGTCTTGTGGTAGTGCACTTTTCCTTGGTGGGATTTCCCTAGGTGATATGACTTAACATTGTAACATATGTTGGATATCACCTAGGAGGACGAATGTGTTGGATGACGATAGTACCCTTGTGGATGTACTTTTTCTTAAGTTTGAGTTTGAGTGGGGGTGTACTACATACATCTTTGATGATCAAGCCTTTTCCTAAGATTTAATGAGGTATTTATCATGTTATAGTTCTTTGGTGGTGTGCCCTAGGTTCAAACCTAGGTGGAGCTTCTATTTTGTGATTGTTATCAAGGTGGTCTTTGGTAGGAGATACATCTTATTTGCACACCCCCCTAATTGATACACATGTTCATGGTGATTTAATTAGTGGGTGACTATTAAGAGGTTGGACTATTGTTTTATTCGAGCATTAACCTTTGTGCTCACATGTTGAGGTTAATTTAACTATTCAGTGGTTAAATTAATCCATTTATTGCCTTGGAGATTAATAGCTTGAGCACCCTACTTCACTTGGCAGTTGTTCATACTTGCAGGGGTTATTTGGAGGTTATTTGAGGTTTTATTATGGAGAGCTCCTCTCTCGGGCACAGTTTTCCAAGGCATTCGTGATTATTTTATTGTTGGAGAGGTTGGCACATTCTCCTAGGGTTCACTCTCTCTTGTACACATGGTTTGGGGAAATCAATTGATGTTATTGGGAAACAACACATCGTTTTGGCATGGACATTGATGAGTTCTAACCACCATGGCACTTAATCTTGGCACGCACTTCACATGGAGTTATTTTATTACTTGTTGGGTGGTTGAGATAGTTACATGGCACATTTTTCCTTGCATGGATATTTCAGCTACACTTGTCATCTTTTGACCTTCATTGGAGAGCGCCCTCACCTCTTTGACTTTGCACATATATTATTTTATTTGAGGTGGTTAGGGAGGGGTTTTATTGAGAGGCATGTTGCATACTTGGAGGGCCACTTGTGGCACATTATATGCATTTACTTGGTCTTCTTACTATATTTGAGCATATCCTTGGAGGGCACACTTGTGAAGCACTTCTTGCTATTTATGGAGATATATATTTTATTATTTCATGGCGTTTTGTCATGGTCAAGACTCAAAACCCTAATTCACCCTTATCTCCTCAGATTTGTCTTGTGGAGATGGTCCACTTGTTGTTTTAGTGTTTGACTACTTCAGTTCTTGTGGAGCACTCCATCTACTTGGCACCTTGCACATCCATCCATGGAGTTTATTGCCTTGGGATTCACACATGTGGATTGGTTACATGTATTTTGTGGGCCACTTGCTATATTTGGAGGTTGGTTATGGAGCATTCTCCTAGGAGGCCTATTTTATTGTTTTATCTCTCATGCACCTTGGAGGGCACACTTTGTGAGTTTTCCTAGGTGGACCCTTGAGCACATCCTCCTAGGTTGAAAATTATTTAGTTATATTTTGCATGCATCCATTCTTGGAGGGCAAATTCTATGTGGACGTTTTGCATGTTGACCTAGTTATCATGCCTATTTTTAGTTGTACACCCTCTTGCAGACTTTTGATGTTATCTCTTTCCTATTCTTGGGTGAGGGTGAGTTTTCCTTGAGAGGCTTGTGTCCACATATTTTTACATGATCAACCATTAATTGAGGAGGGATCTAACTACTCCAATTTTATATTATTTCTTTGACTTGTCATGTGTTCGTTAGCAGAAAATAATTGTTTATTGTATGAGAGAAAAGACTCTCTATAAAGAGTAGCTTTCTCTCGATTGTAATGGTTGTTAAGACTTCGGGGATTGAGGAGCTCTCCCCTTGGAATTTATTTGTACACCACAAGCTCAGAGATTGGATGGAGGATTGGAAGTATAATATCATTTTATGTGAGGCTTTCATTGTACACCTTATTTTCATATGCTGGTTTTTGTATTAGGAAACCCTTGTAGCAAGTTGTGAATTGCCTTGTAATGAACTATACTTCATTTGGATAGAGTAATGTGAGAATGTTATCGCCCTTATTGCTATTGTTATTGTGTTAGCCTTTCATCTAATAAACCTAAGTTTTGCTATATTAACATAAATTCACTTTCATAACAATGTTTGAGCATGGCACCTTTAGCCTTCCAAGGTAATTTTTTGCTATAAAAATCAGCAAGTTAAGGTGGGTGGGTGGCATGCATAGAAGCCTTAATTGCCTTGCATTTCATGCCCTCGCCCTCTTTTATATATGCTTCCTTGACTCTATTTTCCCAAGGTGTACCAAATGGCTTAGGTATTGAAATGATGCTCACCATAATACTGATTTGTACCTCAAGGAGAAAGGCCCACTGCCTTCCGGAAGCCATTTGGTGTGGTGGATGCCATCTGTAAACATGTGACCATCTATGGTGGTGAGTGGGTTTTCCATCTGTGCAAAGCATATTGTTGGTCATGTAGTCTCTCGACAATCCACATCTGCAACCTAAGGGCCTCGAGACATCATTTCCTTAGTTATCCACAAAATGGGGATAGCACGCATCTCACCAAGGATCTCTACCTTATTTCACCAAAGGTCTCTTGCTCTTGGCATCTCACCAAAGATCCTCACCTTGGTCTCTCACCAAGGGTCTTCCTCCTAAAGAGGAATCAGAAACTAATATGCTCATCTCCATAGCCAAGTGTGACCCAAACCTCTCTGGTGCCCTACTCTCTCTGGCCAACCTCGAAGGCTCTCTAACAGATCTCTGCAAAGTAGTTTGTGGCCCTGAAGCATCTGCACCAACTGTCTTTATACTCGACAACTTTGAAACTGATGTTGTCCCAGGTAGACCAGTCACCCCTGAATACAGTGTACTCAATAATTGAGTCTGAGTCTCCTAAGTTGCAACACTCTGAATCTGCGAGACCTCCTCAACTCTGTCTACGCACCAACTGTTGGATGGTGTCTCAATTGTCAAACAACAACCCATGAAAGCACACTCCCTCTCAAACTAAGCAGTGAACTCCTCCTCTGTTGTCATTGCAGCACCACCCTACTTCTTCTTGTTCTTGGGACCCTGTCCAGCATAGTGCTCCATCTCACCACAAGCAAAGAATTTCACTTTGCTCATGTCCTTCTACCCTCCTCCTCTCGGTTGTTGCTACTTGGCCCCTCCTTTGGGACCTTGTTCGGTCTTCTCCTTGGATTTCGCCACAAAGGTAAGAACACCCTCATCACCATATCCAACACCCTGTTGTTGACTAGTAGATGTGGAGCTATCCCTCAGCTCCACCTGCACAAAGCCATCCCAGAGCCTCTACCAATCGGGCATAGTCTCTCTGGCCACAATGCCTCACACAAAATTCTCCCAATGTTTGGTGAAGCCATTTAAGGTTGTCCTCACCAACACCATGGGATCCACAATCTCTCCAACAGTCGCCAACTCATCACGAGTCTGAGTGAATCTCGAGAGGTATGAAGTAACCGACTCAGCCTTGATCATTTTGATGCTCCTCAGCTTCTCCTGAAGCACCATCAATCAGTTCTGGTTAGAGCTTTGGTAAAGTTTGCATAATGAGTCCCACATCTCATAAGAAAACGCCTTACCAGACACATGAGGTATGATATGGTCTTTAACCACATCAAGGATTGTTCTCTTTGCCTTGATATTCCTCTTCCTGAACTCCGCCACCAACAAAGGAGAAATAACAAGTGGAAGAACCATTGGGGCAGATACAATGTCCCATAACTCTAGTTTCTCCAATATCAAAACAATTATGGCCTTCCAAGGAGACCAGTTGCCAACACTTGCTAGCCTATCCTCCACCCTCAATCCCGCCACTGACATGGTTGCCCACTACTACCAAAATTGATCTGATGCCACTACAAGTGCCTCTCCTCAACTCTTGCGCCCCTTAGCTTCTATGCTCAAGAGTGCACACTCAAACCCTCATGCGCCCTTCTCTACTCAAGAAGTGTGCCCTTCTCTACTCAAGAAGTGCGCCCTTCTTCTTCTCCAACTCACTTGCTCTCTTCCTCTCCTAACTCAACTCTCTCGAGTGAAGAATGAATCTCCTCCTTACCCTTTTGCCTCCTTTAGCCTCTCTTAGGCCAAACCCTAAAAGATCAATGGCTTAGATTAGATCTAGTCAAGTCTAATCAATAGGTGAGATCATTTCTCATAAATCTCACCTAGAAACACACTTTACTTAAGTTTCCATAGTTTTTTTTATGTCTATTAATTCACCCACTTGTGAATTAATTGTCACTTTATGACTTAAGTCTCCTAAGCAATGTGAAATTAGAACATAAAGTAAAGGTATAAGGGTAATAGTCTCCCCATTTGTGTTTAGAGACTCACAAACACAAGGGGACCACTTTCCAAGGTACCCAAATCTCAACAAACCGTGGCCCACCCACGTGCTCCATGGTGGTTTGACCAGTTCTGCAGTCTGGTTTTCCAGCCAGTGCCGATCCAGTCCCAGTCTGACCCCTGGCCTGTTCCAGTTTTGGTTTTGATAACTTTGGTCTTAATGTTAGTGTCCTAATGTTCCAATGGTTAGTGGTCTAATGTCAATGTCCTACTGTTTAATATAAAATCTCATATGTATCATGTCCCATGCACCCTTAGAATTTAATGGGGATAGCTAGGAAGAACAGTATCAAAATAGAGGGGTAGATGAAGAAAATATTAACATATTCCTAGTTTTAGCTTATAAAAGGCACTTGAACTCCAATGTCGAATAGGTTGAGGCGTTTGGCAGTCTTTAATTTTGTTATGTAAATACATTTTGTTGTTTTATAAAATATTTTTAATCCTATGCTGCTCAATTTCATCTCTTCCTCATTTTCTCATGTCCCCTTAAGAGATTTTGGCTCGTTGTTCATCTTCCTTTCAGAACCTTATCTTCTCATTTTCCTGAGATTATCATTTTAAGCTTGTTCTGTCCATTGTTTGAACTTTGGTGTAGTATAATACCAAATCAGCTGCTGCCATATCCATATTGAAGACATTGATGAAAAACTTGATGAAATCTATGCCACTAATGCTCCTATTGAAGTATTTCAAAAACAAAAAGAGAGTCCTTGAATTTGAAAACAAGATTCCTGGACCTCTTTTCAGTGAGATCCCATCATCCTTTACATCCTAATTATAGGAAATGGAATGGCAGTGTACCAATCCTCCAAGAAACAGAAATTTTATGGAAATATTGTTTCCCAGGCGATTCTCTGCCCATGGTGGCATTTGAAATAAATAGCTTAAAAAGAAAAGGCATAGAAAACACCTAATCGTTATGATGTGAATGTAATTTGATCTTTTTTAATAATAATATGGTGAATTATTTTGAGTCTTGAATATTTATGCATTCACTAAATTATCTCTTATGTCATGTGCATAATATGCATAGTTCAGGGGGAAATACTTCTTATCTTGAAACACTTTGGCCCCCATTTATCGGTATGCTGTTGTTCCCTATTTCTAGTTTAAGGTAACATAGCTTTACATTTCAGCACTCTAAGTTCTTATTTCCTGATTGTGACTTCCTCCACAGTCTCTTTTCAGAAGGTCTGACCGATAATTATGAAGTCACTAAACTTTTTCCCCTCGTTACTTCCACTCTAGGCACTTTGTAACTGCTAACTGATTGTGCATCTCCTATCATTCAAGATGACTTCTCTAATTTTATTGATCAACTTAATGAAACTCCTGTTTCTATCTGTTAAGAGTCAACTCCAGTTTACACGCACTCTTGAAGACACCAGCATCCATAACATCAACAGAGATCCTTCTCTCATTTGCACAGAGAAAACAAAGTCAACAATCTAAGCAAGTCAACTTCTCTCATTTTCATTATCGAAAGCGGCACTTAAACAGGCAAGTTTGCCACTCCCTTTGGTGACATTGGGATGCATTAGAGGACCAATGTTTTTCAGATGGGATGAGTTCATAAATATTAGTCATGTAATCAGTCAATGTCTAAGGTCCTGATGTTGCTGTGTCAATGATCCAGTAAGTCATGGATTAATATTAAAGTTCTAATGTTTAATATCAAAATGTCATATATAATCATGTCCCCCTCACCCTTAGAATTTAATAGTAGTTAGGAAAATGGTTTTAAAATATTGTGGGTACTTGAGTCTAAAATTAAAATGTTCCTAGTTTTAGCCTATAAAAAGGTCTTAAACTTCAATGTTTAATAGGCTAATGCTTTCTGAGTCTTCACTTTTTTACTGTAAGTTTATTCAGTTATTTAATAAAATTGTTGTTTTATGCCCATTGATGTGTGGTTTATTGGAAAGCAGAGAAGTGATTGGGCTTGTATTAACATGGAGACACAGGTTTAGAACCCCCCCCCCTTGTGGGTGCGGATAAGGGCAGATGCAAGTCTTGGGTGATTTTGATCACATAGAAACACCCCTCATAACGCGGAAGCTTGGCTGTAGGACAGCTGTAAGTAACTACAGGCAGCAATTTCAAAAGAAATGTTGTTTATAAATTATGACATGCTGCTCATTTTCGCCTCTTCCTCACTTTTTCATGTCACCTTAAAAATCATTTTGGCTCCTTGTCGATCTTATTTTTGGCTCCTTATCTTCTCTTCAGTATAGTTATAGCCTAAATCTCCCGGGATGATGGTCTTAAGCTAATTCTGTCAGTCGTTAGATGTAATGGAAGATAAAATCTAACGTTGAATAATATCATAAGATCCTACCCGTAGCTAGAACAAAAAAGAACATCAAATGATGATAGGAAATCTGTGGGGAAAGCTTCCGAGTCCTTTTTGGGCAGACCAATGTATATTTTGATTTCTTTCTTGGAAATATCAAATATGGGGTTTTTTTCTTTGGAAAAAGAAATCTGCGGGGAAAAATGGAGAAGAAAAAAATATGGGAGAAAAGGCAAAGAAGCCAAAAAGCCCAAGTGGAAGCAGGGAAAATCCTTCAAAATGGAAGTAAACCAGGGCGAAGAAGAAGTTCAGAAGGAGCAAGGGGTATCAGGTGACCAAGCTTACCCAGAATCAGAGAAACAGCAAAGCTGTTCAGGTAAGGAGCAGGAATATCTCTGGGCAAAGCCATATTCTCCAGGTTCACTAGTAGGCACTCACTCAATGAAGAACCTACCTCTCAGTGAATCTTGTGTTTCTGTTGGAAGGGAAAGCTTAAGAAAACATTAACCTACCGACGCATAACAGGAAACTGGTGGTAGAAAAACGGAAGCACGCTAAAAGTCCAGAGCCAATAGATCAAAGAAGAAGAGAGGGGAGGAATCTAGAAGAAAAGAAAGTTTCCGGTTCTTGAACCATTCGGACTAGCAGGAAAACTAACTCCAAAAAGTGCAGTCGCGGGATAGAATTGGAAGAAAATCAAAAAAATGAAGCCCTGCATACCCTTGGGCAGACGCTGGCCGAATTAGGTAGAAAATTTCATCACAAACAAAAAGGTTTCACGTGAATCAAAAAGGTGCAGGTACTCAACCTTAAGGCCTCTGTCTAATTTAGGCATACTAGAGACCAAGGTTTATAAAATTTAAAGTCCAGCAATCTCTTGTTGTATCTAGAATACTTAATATAATAAAGGTCTTTTTTCTATTATAACTAATATAATGGATGTTTTTTAGTTTAAAGAAATAGTCTAGGATCGAGGCAATATAAGATGGGTCTCCTTACTGAAGCACTAAAAACACTTGTTTTGCTACTACAATATATCATTCAGAAAGAGTCCTGGGATTCCCTTTCGTGGCCCTTCCTCAATTATCTCTCTGCACGAAGAGTTGAAGAGGACAGATTTCAATTGATAGGCATTCATTGCATGAGGGCTTAGATGCTGCTAAAGAAGCTACCAAGAGAAGTTGAATGTAGTTACCAGCTTGAACATCAATCCAAAAAGTTGGAAAAAAAATTCTCGACCCCTGTAGAACTCCAGTTAATCAGCAGGTTCACCAATATCCTGCCTTCCCCTCATGACCTGGGTTGTAAAGAATTGGGCTAGAAAACTAATAAGGCAGAGGGTAAATAATTTTGTAACAACCATCGATGGAGTTCCAAAAGCATGTACCTGTAGGAACTGTCGGGCTAGAATAGATAACTGAGTGTGTAAATATTGTTCCCTATGTCATCCATTTTCTTGTAATATATAACCCATACAATGAAATCTCTTATTTATAACAAAAAATTTATGAGATTAATATACCAGTACATCATGTTAAGCTGCCACGCTTCAACTCTGGAAGAGTATCTTTGTATTCTTTGCAGAAGCATCATCACTAGAATACATTAAATTGTAATGATGTTAAAGAAATCTAAAAGAAGCTTGGGAGTTTCCAAGCAAAACTGTAGCCCGATAGTATTATTTTTTGTTTGAATCATGTTGCACATTAGTTTCTAAGCACTTTCTTGTAGACAAATGGATACATACCACATCAAACTAAAAACAATCATAAATAAGATAGTCGAAATAAGCTCCTGAGCAAAACGCATTGATTTATTTGCTTCTTTAGGATCCACCTGTTGTGAAGACAAATATAAGTACCTTGAATTAATTCAATTAAAATTAAAAAAGAAATAGAGTAAATTGACAGTGGAATAATGATAGGAAATGAACCTTATGACAGAAATGAGTGAGATGGGGACGCTTACCATGACTACATGAAGAGGATGTTTTACTGACATGCCAGGGTTTGAAAATGGCTCATCCATATTTCCAGATGCCCGCTGCTTTAACTCTAGCAACTGGTCAAGGTAAAATGAAATACTAACTTAAGAACTATAATCAACTCTTATCAATATAAAAGCTATATGCGCACTAGTTCCACTCCAGCGCATGGTAATCAGAGAGCTATAAGGCTCGTTATGAATGCAATTGTTTTTCAACCTATGAAATATAAGATTACATGTTTTTTCAAGGAAAGATAAAAATCTATATGCTCACTGCTTTCTTTGAAACTCAGATGAAAAGTCTTGAAAGCTTCAACCAAAAGGAACAAATATTGTCATGGAATTGGATTAAACAAACATACAAGTATTTCAAGCAACATTGTATGGATTCAAAATTCAATCACATATTGATCTATCAAATAATAGATCATGCATAAATTTATCTAAAAGATTTTGTAATTAACTGGTATCAAACATAGTCAATCTCAGTAACAAAAAAAAAAAAAAAACTTTTCAAGCTTGGATTCTTAAAGAAAATCAATGACAACTTTGACAAATCTGTTATTGACCTTATGAAAGAACATGGATGGGTCGGCTAGAGGATATCTGGGAAGAGCCAAGAGGGGGGCTTGTTCGCAACCCACAAGGCCAGCAACTTTTCTCCTATACGCACGGCCTAGGCATCTCTACTGCAGTCATAGGCAAGTTTACACCCTTATCAAAGGTTTACAATTAGCAATCAATAATGGCATTAATCACCTTCAATGCATAAACAATACAGCTATGATCATCAGTTTAATAACGAATAAGAGCAAGGCTAGCTCAATTATTCTAAAAGAAACATATCACAGATCGCATGCCTCAAGTGCACCTGTGATTTTATTTCCTTCTCTCACATCACCTGAAATTGGTGCAATATAGCAAAAAGTGTGGACGCTGAGTAATTCCACTTTTATGTTTTAGGTCATTTCATGCTGCCTATTGCTACTCATTTTCCTCCTTTTATGGGATACTTTTTGCACCCATGCCCCATCTATATTTGTCTGTATATATGCTTACTCTATTTTATAGCACCTATTTTGGTCATTTGAGCACATTAATACAAATTTCAATTTTCAACTTTTTGCAGAATTGTGTCTTATTCGTGTTGATCTTCTCTGCTCCCCTTCTCTCTCAGCATTTGAAGTTACGGGTAGCTCCAGCCAGCCCATCAGAGACCATTTAGAATAAGAACTCAAACACCTGAAAAAATAGATCCCCTCCTAACACCTTTGATTCTGTTGGGTGGAAAATAGTTAGCTTGGAAATACTTGAAAGCCAAGTTAGGATTATCAATACTTGTTGCATGATTGCATCCTTTATTACATCCTTCTTGTCTTTAAATTCCATTGTTCATTGTGCATTTCATGGTCATTCATCCAATTTAAGTAGCAGTTGTTCCAAGCTATATTGCAAGCTTACCTCATTATCAAGGTCATTCTGAATCCTCTCCCAATGAAAATTTTAAGTTCTGAATTATATAATCTTTGTTATCAATTTTATTCCAGGATACAAATTTCGTCGCTCTACCCCTTCACTACAAGTGCCATGATCATACTACTAGGATTATATCTTTAAATGCACCCTCCTTGACTTCGTCCTTGGCTACCTTAGACATTCCCTCCTTGATTCCTTTGGCCTCCTCAAATGTTCCCTCCTCGACTTCTTTGATCTTGGTGGGCATTCCCTATATGGTCCTCGACCTCTTCCTCACCACTTCCTCAACGCAGACCTGAACTTTATTTCCTCCCCTCATAGACATTGATAATTTTGGTTGCCAATTCGTCATCCTTTGCTTTTGTTGAATTTTGAACAGCTGCAGAAGTTATTCTTTTCAAGCAGCCCTCCTAGATGCCCTCTCTCAAGCTGCCCTCCAAGCTGGCCTCTTCCTAAACCGCCCTCCTGAAACTGCCCCCTTTCCAGGTCAGCCCTAACCTAGTTGTCCTAACCTAAATCCTATCCTATCCTAACCTAGGAGGTGGCCTGACCTAAAGCTACCTAACCTAGACTCTATCATATATAAAGAGAGGGGGGCACCCTCTCTTCATATCAATCTTCACATCAGTTTTCATATCAGTTTACTACTTCTGTTCTGGGCAGCAGCTAGGAGGTGAATCTGAAGCAGAGAAAACTCAGTTCTGTGGCAGCAGCTAGGAGGCTATTCTGAGGCAAATAGTCAGCATGTTCTGAGGCAAATATTCAGCCTGTTCTGAGGCATACTAATTCTGTTCTGAGACAGCAGCTACAGAGCAACCTTGAGAACAGTTCTAAGTCAGCATTAAAGGCACAGCTCAGACAGCAGCAGCTACAGTAATAGCTACAGGTCTGAGGGAAGATCTGGGTAGAGGCTCAGTGAAAATTGAAGACACAGAAACAGCAGTAAGTGCTATTGCTATTGTCTTATCTCTCTCAAGAAGAGAAGTTGATTGTACTTGTTTGACTGATCAATATATCACAAGAAGTTTGCTGGGTTTTTTCCCCTTGAGGATTTCCCAGGATAAATACTTGTCCTCTATGTGAATGTTGTTCTTCTAATGAGTCTTATGCTTCAGTTTGTCTGCTAAAGTTTTAAAAGAACACTACTGTTATCTTCTGTATTTGTTTATGCTTGAAAAATTAACAGCTTTACCTTTACAAGTCTTCAAGTTAGGCAGAAAATCTCCTACTGCTCACCATTCTCGTCACGAGATGCAAGAGGTCTAATTGTTTAACCTTGTCAAAACATCCATTCAAACAATTTCATCAACATTAGGGTTCTTTGCTAGTTGATGTGTTGCAATTCTTGCTCTATGACATACTCTTAGATTGCCCAACTCCCTACCTTGTTGTGGCTTCCCTTTTGGCACTGATTTATAGCATCCTGTCGAAGAATGTCATGAACAGATACAATTAAAGGATCAAACCAGCATCTCTATATACTTGAATAATTCTCGTGCTCTCCATGAATGTTGGGCATCTTCTAATTATCACAAAGTCACAAACGAAATCTTGAATGAGACAACTAAACATTTTACCTTCATACATGGTTCACCCTCTCTAATCCAAGAGCCATACAATTTATTGAGTGTGTGCTCTGGTCATCTCTGTAAGTCGCACTTCAACAAATATTGGAAACTCAACCCATTTAGGACTACTATAATAGTCAGAACATTGACATCATATTATGCGGCAACTTTGCCTAAAACTCGTTATCTTGCTCATGTTTATCTATAACCTCTTTAGTTGAGAGTTGTGCACGATCAAAATCTTAGTGGGACACTAAGATTTTTAGAATGTTGCCACCACCTTGACACAAAGAGGCCAAGCTGACTTGGGAAAAATTTGAGATTCGAAACTTGAGACATCTAAGACTCGACTTCTAATCTTTGAATAAGACTTCTAAGAAGAATTTTTTTCACTTACAGTGTATTAACAAATTCTTATCTAACCTTAGGTCATAAACAAAGGTTATCTTACTTTTTCAAATTTTTAAAACATGAAACTCCTTTATGACTTCAAATAGACTTGTGTATCTTAAAATAGACTCAATATACACTTGATACACTCAACTTTGACACTTAAGACTGAAACGAATCAAATGTGTTTATAAGCTGGCAAATAATAAGCCCATTAAACTTTGGACTCCTTAACCTCAACCAAAATAGATAACTTTCGACTTCAAGCCACCTATTTGGTATTGTGTAACAATAAGCCTTGTTACATCTCATATTGTATGAGGCTCCACACTATGATTTTAATCACATTGATGGATATTTGCAGTTGGTATATTAGAACATTCAACCAACTTGGGGTGATACATCTTCATGGACAACCTTCTCTTCATGGCATTAGATCATTTGATGGAGATCTTTGGTTGGGGGGGTCTCATTTCTCCTTGGTTGGATGATTAGATTACTGGTTTGGTGGTCTTATCACATCTGCTTTCCTTGTTGATCACCCCTTGGTTGCATATTCTGTGGTTATGGAGCATGCTATCTCATTATGGTGTGGTTTTGGTATACTTGTTCATCTTGGATGTGCTGCATCTTGTTCTTGAATGATGGCTCTAGCCCCCAAGCGTTTAGATGATGGTGTTAGGAGATAGATGTTTCGTGATGTTGTTGGAGTTTCCTAGTGACTAGGTGTGTTGATGTTATGATGTTGGTTTGTCACTAGGAGGGGTGTTCTACATCGTCCTCTTGTGTTGGATGTGTGGTGGGGACATACTTGATGATTGGATGGGTTAGTATTTATATTGCCCCCTTCTCTTATGATGTTGATGTGGTTAGATGATATGCATTGTGGTCGTGCACTTTGCCTTGGTGGGATTTCCCTAGGTGATATGACTTGACATTGTAACATTTGCTTAAACATCACCTAGGTGGAGTGTGTTTGATGATGTTAGTACCCTTGTGGATGTACTTTTTCCTAAGTTTGAGTTAGAGTGGGGTACTACATACATATTTGATGATCAAGCCTTCTCCTAAGGTTTGATGAGGTTTAATCATGTTATAGTCCTTTGGTCGTGCACCCTATATTCAAACTTGGGGGAGCTTCTATTTTATCATTATGTTGTTATCACGGTGGTCTTTATTAGGAAATATAACTTGTTTGCATGGTACAACACTTGTTGTAGCACAACCCCCCTCATTGTCACACGTGTTCATGTTGATTTACTTAGTTGATGACTATTGGGAGGTTGGACTATGCTTTTATTTGAGCATTTACCTTTGTGCACTCATGTTGAGGTTGATTTAACCATTTAATGGTTGATATAATCCATTTTATTACCTTGGAGATTAATAGCATGAGTGGCCTACTTTACTTGGTAGTTGTTCATACTTGGATGGGTTTATTTGGAGGAGATTTAGAGTTTTGACGGAGTGCTTCTCTTTTGGGCACAATTTCCAAGACATGCATGTTTATTATTTCATTACTGGAGAGATTGGCACACTTTCTCTTGTGCATGGTTTGGGCAAATCAACTGATGGTATTGGAAAACAACACATGGTTTTGGCATGAGCATTGATGAGGACTAACCACCTTTGGCATTTCTTTCTAGGGTGCACTTCACATAGAGATTTTCTATTATTTGTTGGATATTTGAGGTAGTTAAATGGCACAATTTACTCAAGCGCACCTCTCCTAAGTGCTCTCTCATCATTATTACATGGATATTTCAACTACACTCGTCATCTTTTGACCTTCATTGGAGAAAACCGCCACCTCTTTGACTAGGCACATATACTATTTTTATTGGAGATGGTTATGGAGGATTTTACTGAGAAGTGTGTGGCATAGTTGGAGGACCACATGTGGCACATTGCATGCTCTTGCTTGGTCTTATTTATATTGTTGAAGCGTCATCTTGGAGGATGCACTAGTGGAGATGGTCCACTTACTATTTTTGGGGTTGACCACTTTCCTCTAATGGAGAGTTCCATCTAGTTGGCACTTTGCACATTTATCTATGGAGTCAGTTCCCTTGGGATTCACACATGTGGATTAGTTGCATGCATCTTGTGGACCACTTGCTATTTTTGGATGGTTGTTATGGGGGATTCTCCTAGGAGGATTATTTTATTGTTTTATTCACGCAATATTAGGCCGAGCAGAGGTCAAGCACCGTTGCACGCAAGTCGAGCAGACCCACGACCTGAATACCCAGACAGGCAGCACCTCGTTGAGCAGAGGTCGAGCACCCAAGTCGAGCATAATTTGCTTGTGAACATAATGCTCAAGCAGCGATGACTCAAGTTGAGCCGCAAGCACCAATCCGTGAAGAACCCTAGAGCCAAACCGTCACACCCTGGCTATCGAGGCACCTCATCAAGCAGCGAACAAAGGCACCCCATCGCGCGTAGATCAAGCATCCCGAGACCCACGACTTGAATAGCACAGCACCCCATCGAGCAAGGGTCGAGCAGCACCTCGTCAAGCAAAGGTTGAGCAGCGAGTAGTGGTCCACAAGTCGAGCAGCGGTTCCACATCCTCTCCTGCCCCCATCGAGCAGCACCTCACACCCTAGCTATCAAGCAAGACTGTGTGGAAAACCGCAAGCAGAAGAACCCTCGAGCAGAAGATACATTACAAGGTTTTTTTTTTTAATTCGAGGGTTTGACTGAACTGCATCCACAAGCAATACCACAATCCGCAAGCCGCTTGGTCTCCTCAAGCTTGTCTCCCTGCACCTGCAAACTAGTCAAGGGTCTCGCTTGCAGCCAGCATGGTACACCCAATGCCTCCAGGCAACTCACCATTCCAGCTGATTATAATGGCACCCATACAGAGTATCAATCCCTCCCCCCAGTGAAAGGAAACATATTCATCTGCAATTGATCTAGAGGAATATACACAAGATTCTGTAGAGGGGTACAACAACGAAATCATTCAGGGTCTAATCATGAGACTAGAGCTCCTAGAATCATCAAACGTGGCATTCTGGATAGAAATCGAGGAAATCAGAAACAGGGTTGCAAAAATTGAGAACTTATCAATGAAGAAGCAGTTAAATGACAACAAGGAGCAAGAGGCCCTTCACCACCCCCTATCACCACCCCTTTGTGACTCCCTACATGCAAAGATTATCAACCTTAAAAACAAGCAGGAGGAGATCAGGTCCCAACAGGTTGCCTTCAAACACGAAATAAAAACACACATCAATTCAT
Organism: Picea engelmannii; assembly: GCA_009831015.1. Taxonomy (NCBI): domain Eukaryota; kingdom Viridiplantae; phylum Streptophyta; class Pinopsida; order Pinales; family Pinaceae; genus Picea; species Picea engelmannii. Next base: position 380,497 of record ML791478.1, read on the forward strand.
GGGCACAGGTCGTTAGTGGCAAGGACAAAGGCTCTCCCCCCCTCTAGCAGCAGTAGAGGAGGTAGTACTAGCTAAACTCATGGAGAAATGGAATAGACATGCACGGGAACTAAATCTCAAAGTGAGAGGACTCACTCTACCTCTCCCATCCACAAAACCCATGGTGATTGGAACCTCGATTCTTAAGAATAATCTGGATCTTCCGGATGTGACCCTCGATAGAGCTTGGATTGGGTTTGACTCCACTCTCTTTCTCTGATTCAGGTCTGCAGCCGATCGACTTCGGGCTCTTAGAGCTAAGCGAAGACTGTTTTCACTTCCTAGTAAGATCTTCCTCAATGAAGATCTTACGAGATCACAAGTTTCTGAGCTCAAACACTTCAGGGAGCAGGTTATAGCAGCATGCCAGGCAAGGAAATGGGTAGTCATTCGAAACCTTAGAGTAGTCATTAGAGGTTCTTTTGCACCTGGGTGGGTACCACGATCTAAGGCTTCCAAATGACAGGCCCGCTAAGGGAGAGGGTAGGGCACATGCATTTCCATCAATTGTTGGAACGACAATGAGTCTTTCTGGTCATCGTCGAGTTTACTGTAGGATGCTCTTGGGTCATCGAACATCATATTTGTTACCGAGATGCACGAGAGCCCTGTTCAGCATCTCCCAAACACTACAGGATACCATCAGTTTTCAGCATGTAGACAAGAGACGAGGAGTTCGAGGGTGTCATAGGTTTGGGTTCCTGGTGTTTCCCCTCTCCCAAGGGACATTTACATTGCAGTATGTTACTTTCCTCCAACATCTTCATCATATGTCATTCATAATGGGCCTGACGGGGACCCTTTTATTGATTTATATGCTAGTATCACCCAGTACACAACGATTAGGGACGTGGTCCTCCTGGGCGACTTCAACTCCCGCACCAAATCCCTCCAGGTTCTTCTCCAGGACTGGCCAGATGACATTTTTGCACCGAGGAGATCGATCCAAAATCAGTAGGGCTTCACCAGATGTCTAACGATGCATTAGCGCCTCTTAGAGCTTATGGTCGTCCCCCTTTACACTTAGGGGAATCTCGGGAGTTATTGATTCTGAACGGGTTCCCATGCTTCCCAAACTATCACTTTTTCACATGTTGCCACCATGGAGAGGGTGCGAGTATTGTGAATTATGTCCTTTCTAGCCACAACTTACTCCCATTTATTCACCACTTCTTTGTTTCCCCCCTCCCCCTCGCAGACCATGCTCTTCTTTCCTTCTCTCTCAAAGATGAAACCCCCCTCCCCCCATATCCCCTCTCCAAGGCCCACCCCACACTACCTTCCACTTCAACAAAGGGGACCCAAGCACCTTCTCTACTCACCTCCAACAGATGCTCCCCTCCGAGACATAGTTCTCCCAACTTGATTCTGCCTCTACCAAATATGATTACCTCCCATCCAACATTTGGGATGAAACCCTCAAATCCTACCCTCACTCCACCCACTCCACTTCCACCTTCCCAAAACACAACCCTTGCCCTATGAACCAATGGTATGATGAGGAATGCAAGGTCCTCCGCCACCAGTTTCGACATGCATTCACCCATGCTCACCCCTCCTATCCCAACCTCAAAGCTTCCTATCGTCCTCTCCTCTGCCGCAAGAAATGCCTCTTTGTCTCTCAGAGAAGACATGAATTATGCATTTCCCTTACTCACTCTCCTAAAACCTTGAACCTGCCAAGGTAATTTTTTGCTATAAATTTCAGCAAGTTAAGGTTGTGATTTTTGGCATGCATAGCAGCCCTTATTGCCTTACATCTTCATCTACTCGCCCTCTTTGATCCATGCTGCCTTGACTCCATTTGCCCAAGGTTTGATTAAGCACTTGGTCTTGGGGTTTTCCTTCATCTTTCGTTCTCACAACATCCATTCTTCCACTTATACTACTACCGCTCGTTTTGCTTAGGCTAACTCTTCAATATATCATCTTGTGCCTCCACTCTATAGCCTGAGCAATCCTATACTTGGGGAAGACCCCCCTCCCCCCCCCTTGATTCGAAGAAGAGTCAACAAAAAGTGAGAGGAAGAGCTATTGTGGTGACAGTGAGAAGCCATCATGAGTTTCCTTGACTCCATTTGCCTCGCCCTCTTTGATCCATGCTGCCTTGACTCCATTTGCCCAAGGTTTGATTAAGCACTTAGTCTTGGGGTTTTCCTTCATCTTTCGTTCTCACAACATCCATTCTTCCACTTATACTACTATCGCTCGTTTTGCTTAGGCTAACTCTTCAATATATCATCTTGTGCCTCCACTCTATAGCCTGAGCCTAGCTCATTGGTGCTTGGGACTTTACATCATTTCGGGTGCTAGATTTTTTTGTAACATTTTGGCATTGTTGACGGGGATAAAGTCCTTTCCACCGGAGACATTTGTAGATCAACTACATTCTTTGATGAGGGTGTCTATTTCAAGATCGTATTCTCATTTTGGTGACTCCATTGGAGGAACAAAACCATTGTTCCTTGCATATTTTTGAAGACCTTGTTCTTTGTAGAGTGAAGCAAGCAACATTGTGAAACCATTGAAGATTCATCTTGGCAACTTCACTTGCTTATGTATGAGGTATGAAGATATTTGTTTGCAGATATCATGTTCAGATTTGAAGATTTAGAAGTGAAAAGTCATGGCATTAGCTCCATGGTTGGCTGTTTTTTATGCTCCATTTGATTTCTTGGACATTACAGATTTTCAAATGAAGGTTATGATCCAGATTTGTTTGATTCCATTGGAATATTTCATGGGTATTATGATTCAGCCTTGTTATAGGTTACATCATTCATTGACATTATGGCATATTTTAATATTTGTCATGAAGATGTTAAGAAGATGACTTTTGCATGTACCCTTGAGGATGAAGCATTAGAATGGCATGAAAATCTTGGTAAGAAATAAATTTATTCACTTGCCGATTTAATAAAAGTATTTCTCAAGCATTGGGATTCTCATTAAGGATCTCAGGACAGCCACAAGTGAAGGTTTTTAAGGATCTCAGGACAGCCACAAGTGAAGAAGACACTGTCGTTGAAGCATTCCCCTCATTCCCCATGGAAGATCAAGCACATGAAGGAGAACCTCATGTTTCCATTGAATATTGACATTAGAAGGACGTTGTTGGTGATGGGACATCCACTTCATCCTCTCAAGAAGATGACAATTTCGTAAGTTTTGATATTTCTCAAAATTCTGATTTTGATGGAGTATTTTTTTATGATTTTGAGCAAAGCAATTTAGAGGACAAACCCTTGGAAGAAGAATAATGTTTATATTGGTTTAAGGGCATCCAAGTCGAGGTTACCAAAACCGGACAGGAACCAGTTCACATACCCCACCTACAAACCACATATGACCGGTTCCGTACGAACCGGTTTTTTTCCTCGAACCGGTCGGTTCCGTGAAGACGACTTACGGATGGAAAAGTGAAGGGAAAATCAAATTTAAAAAAAAAATAAGAAAAGGGGCATGCATGGGAAGGTTCTAGAATTGTCTAGAGCCCCTAATAAAGCTATAAAAGCAACCCCACCCCCTCTATTCCACTGACACTACTCATTTGGGTTCTCTTGAGTTTGTGAGCTAAGGGTTTTTGTTGATTTTAGAGCGCTGATTGCAGGGCTGATTTGGAAAGGTTGCTAGGCTGATTTGAAAAGCTGATTGTTGGGCTCATTTGGAGAGTTCTTTTGCTGAGTTTCTTGGACCAGATTTGGAGCATATTTGGAGCTTATTTGGAGCAGACTTGGACAAGTTTTCTTGGGCATATTTGGAGCTTTTTTGGGGGGCAGATTTCAAGGTATGTAAACTATGCACTTACTCCCAAAAACCATAGTGATTACTCTCCTTAAAATTGTTGTTGTTTTCTCCTTAAAATTATTGTTGTTTTCTCCTACCAATTAAAAAAACATAGGGTTTTTATTTGTAGATTTTTATTTGTTTCCATGGCTCCTAAAGAAAAGAGGGATCCAACATGCCTTCATTGTCAATTGATTGATGGGAAAATGGTTTGTGATTATTGCCAAAAGGAGGTTGGTGGGGGAGGTATTCATAGGATCAAACAACATTTAGCCCATGCAAGGGGGAATATAAAACCAAGCTTGAAAGTTTTTGATGAACTAAAAGCTGAGACGCAGGGCCTTCTTGATGCCTTTCAATCAGATAAAGCCAAGAATAAGAAGGTTCGAAAAGAGGTGGGGAGAAGTAGTAGTGGAACTCGATTTGATAGTGATCTTCAAGATAGAATGCCTAGTTTTGAGGAATCCTTTGCTTTCCCAATCCCTAGGCATGATCCTTATACCAATCCTAGGGAAGAAGTAGAACATGTTGGTGGAAGTGGTGCTGGTGCATCAGCATCCAAAAGGCTCCGTGGTAACCTTGAGTCATTTTTTGTACCCCGCACTACCCCTTGTGCTCAGCCCACTATTGATGCCAAATGGAAGAAGATGGAAAGGGAGGCTTCTTGGGAATGCATTGCTAGGTGGTGGTATGATGCAGACATACCTTTCAATGTTGCAAGGTATGTTTATTATCAACCTATGTTGGATGTTGTAGCTTCATGTGGTTTGGGCTTCAAGGGACCTGGTTATGAGGATATTAGGGGGAATTGTTTTTAAAATGAAGTTGAAAGAGTAAAGGAATACCTCATAGAGTTCAAGGAGTCATGGTCTAAAACAGGGTGCACAATCATGTCTGATGGATGGACTGATCAGTGATCTCGCACCATTCTCAACTTCCTTATTGCTTGACCTAAAGGAACTATGTTCCTTAAATCAGTGGATGCATCTGATCAAGTGAAAGATGCAAATTTACTATTTCGTCTTTTGGATGAAGTAGTTGAGGAGGTGGGGGTGCAGAATGTTGTACAGGTTATCACAGATAATGCCTCAAATTATGTTGCAGCTGGAAGGATGTTAGAGGAAAAACATCGTACCATTTGGTGGACTCCATGTCCAGCCCATTGTTTGGACCTCATGCTTGAGTATATTGGGAAAATTGAATGGGTGAAAAAAATAGTGGAACAAGGTAAAAGCATAACAAGGTACATTTACAACCACACATGGGTTTTGAACCTTATGAGAAAAAACACTAGTGGAAAAGAGCTTGTCAGGTCAACTATCACACGTTTTGCAACGAATTTTCTTACGTTGCAATCCATGATCGACCAAAAAGCTAGCCTGAGAAAGATGTTCTCTTGTGATGAGTGGAATGCATCTCAATGGAGCAAGAAGGTTCAAGGTTTTGGAAAAGGGCAGAGGAGAGTGTTATTTAGTGTGCCTCTTGTGAAAGTCTTGAGAATGGTGGATGGTGATAAACCAGCCATGGGTTTTGTTTATGAGGCCATGGATCAAGCCAAGGAGGCAATAAAGGAAGCATATCAGGGTAAAAGACAAAAGTATTTTCCTTTGTGGAGAATCATTGACAATGAAGACCTTTCCTGGATGGATTTGGATCCCGAGCCACATCAAGAGAATGTGTGCACTGATGTTGCAACTATATCTTTGCCTTCTGGACCAGGGGAATCAAGCCAAGCTCAAAATCCCCCCTGTTGAGTCTACTCATGTTGAGGATGTAGATGATGACTCTGAGTCTAAGTTTGAATCCGAGTCTGAGTCTGAGTCTGAGTCCTTCGAGTCTAAGTTTAAGTATGCAAATTCAGATTATTAGATTGTGTAGTCTCTACTCTCTAAAGTCTAGCCTAGACTCTAGAGTTATTTTTGGACTTTAAAGGCCATTTAGAGCCTTTTTGATGATGTATTTTGATTCGGATATTCATGTGACTATAGAGTGCACTTACTCTTAGTGCTATTTTGGTTTTATACACTATTACTTGTTATATATATATGAGAAACTTTGCAAATTTGTGTATAATGGTTTGGATTCATATGGATGCACATGAATATGTATTTTTAGTGACCGGTTTTTTGATCCATTTTTTTTTCGGTTCCGGTTTTTTGGGTCGACCAGTTCAACGATCGGTCCGGTTCTGGTAACTTTGATCCAAGTACATCATATTTTTCCTATTAATAATCATAGAGGAGATGTGAATTGATGAAATTTTTCTGGATACCTCATCTATGATACTAGTAGTGAAATGCAGATTTTGGGGCCTTTGGACAGCCTTATGTTGTGGATGAGTTGACTGAAAATGAGGGGGTAAAATCAGAAATTTTGCAGTATTGCTTTCCCATGCATACTTCAGATTTACTTTAGCCATTGACCCATGTTTATGGCAATAATAATGCAGAAATTTTTCATCCATTTTTTGCCATACATAGTTCAAAAAAATTCAAAATTGCATGATGAAAGTGTTGGAAATCTCCAACCATCTACTTATTTAGATTTGTTTCGATTTGTTTGTGATTTCTCAACTAAAAAGTGGTTTTGGGTGTTGAAAATTGTTTGGGGCAGCAAGATATTTAATTCAGATTTTATGATAGTCATTTCCAACCATCAAGTAGTGAGCAAAATTTCATTTCCAGATCTGAAATTTCATTTACTACTTCATCCTTATGCTTGGTAGAAGACATTTTCTTGTTGGAGCAACCAACATACTCTCTGCTTCAAGGTGTTAATGATATTTTTATTGCAGATTTTCCTTTGGAGACACATATTTGAATATTTTTATGTTAATTATGGGCTGCCATGTGTATTTTTCAGCCCTTTCCAACATTGGATTGAGTTGGCACGTGCTGGAACATACTATCTTCAGATTTTTGTATCGGCTGCCTATTTGTAAAATAATTTAGTTTTGCAGCCATGATGTATTAGAGGTTCCACCATATATTCATGTAGCCTTGTTTTGGATCATTACCAAACATAAGGGTAGGATCCATGGCCTTGAGTTGGTGCTTGGATGGTTGCATTGGCTATTTGAATTCACTTAGCCTCTTGTTTTATCCTAGGTTATAGGATAGGATGTGTTATCCCCAACTCCTAGGGATAACTAAGGAGATGATGTCTTGAGACCGTCAGGTTGCAAACATGGAGTACCGAGAGACAGCGTGACTAGCAGTGTCCACTTGCACAGATAGAGACCCGCTTCACCACCATACTTCTACACTCATCATAAGGGTAGCCACCACACCA
>ML791478.1:400946-414719 GCA_009831015.1 Picea engelmannii
GGGGGTAAAACTACCAATACATGAAGAATCAGAGTCCACTGATGGAACACTGTGCATGCAACCAGTTGAAAGTTTGATTTATCTAACCATAACTATAGGAATAGTATCCAAGTTTATAGCCAGTCCTAAAGCTGCCTATTGAAAAGCAGCTAAAATGATCTTACGATATGTAAAGGGTACAATGGATTATCGGCTTAAATATGAGATTAATGAAACTTTCAGGTTGGCAGGTTATTCTGATGTTGGCCAAATAGGATGCTCACATGAAAGGAAATTCTACCTCAGGCTAATCCTTTCACATGGAATCGACATTTCAAGTTTGACAGATTATCATTTCACACAGGAGCGGCAGCCATATCTTTGATGAGCAAAAAACTGTCAACCATAGCATTGCCATCCACAGAAGCTAAATATAATTCAGGTGTAAGTGTTGAATGCAAGGCAATTTGGTTAAGGACAATCCTAGAAGAACTGCACATTAAACAGGAACATGCAACTACTGTGTATTGTGACAAGCAAAGTATAATAACAATCACCAAAAATTCAATGCAAGGACAAAACACATTGAGATCCATCACCATTTCAGCAAGAAAAAGATCCAATACAAGTGGTCTACTCTAGCACAAGTGAACAAATAGCTAATATCTTCACCAAAGGTTTGTCAAAAGAAAAGTTCCAAAATTTCAGAAACCAACATGGAGTTGAGAGAAACCTACTTGGATTTAAGAAAAGCATTATTGGGAGTGATGGATAATTGAATTTAATGCTGATTGTAATTTTTTTTTGTAGTCAATTGTTTGGCTACATAGTTTTGTTTAGCAGTTTATCCTGCAAGTAGTTTACATCTGAGGTTTTAGACAACCTGCCCATCTATAAATATGGGCATGTGGTGTGCATTCCATATGCCAAATTAATATAGATATTGTTGTATTTGGCATATATCTTGGTTCTCTATATGCTCATGCGTTTTGTGTTGCTACATCAACATTTTCTTCTAATAATAATTATTAGCAAAAGCAAAGTTGGATCTTTTATACCCTTTCCTACATATTAAACTAGTAGTAATCAATTTAAGATAACAAAGATGTGTAACAGTAATATTTTGCTTATAATAATCATGTATTGATGAGGAAAGCCAACCTTTCCTTACAACTCCATGCTATGGACATATATCTAGAATAAGCCTAGGAACAACATTAGAAATTAGCATATAAAATTCACCAATGCAAGGGAATGAAAACAAAATATTACCAGTGCAGGAAGGCCAGAAGATTTGCCTGAACGTTCATCTGGTAGATACTCTGATATTGCATTTGTAACAACAAGTGCTCGAAGATATTCTGCAACTGCCCGACTATCTGTGGCATGATCTCTTTGCTCAAAACGCTTAATAACAGCTTCAGGACTGTTAGAATTCAAAGGAAAATGTAAACAATGTCTCTAACTTTCTAGGCCCAAATAAACCTCTATTTAGAAAGAGACAACTCAATGTTCTATGTGGGAAAAATAGAGCTAAATAGGCAATGACCTGTGGATCTTCAAAATTATCAGTGTGAATTTCAATAATATAAAGATGAAAAATGTGAAGCACAATGTACAATGAACTAAAACCACTTTGGTTGACCCATGTTAAAACCCCAAAAGGTAACTATAACCTGCCATGTGAGATAATTAACTCAGAATACGTAATGATAATAGTTTTAGTTGTTTCTCAAAAAAGGGGCCACCACATGAAACCCTAAAATTTTCTCGTGAACAACTGCACCAAGGAAGCAGATTTCTTAAACGCAAAACTGGACAAGATGGATGTTGTGGGATATTTAAACTTTAAAGATCAATCATTTCTTATGTGTAACATCAAGAAGAAGGAATAGTGATAACGTTGAATAAACAGTGGGTAAGAGTCTACATGATCCCAGGGGGAACAAGCTAATTCATTACGCCTGGGGACTTGGGCAGGTGACTAACAATCTTGTTGAAGCCTATTCTCTCTGGTATGGACATAATATCACCAAAACTAAGGGAATCAGGACGTTGATGGTCTTCGGGGACTCCATGATTATCATTCGGGCCATCAATTTCCATTCGAATTCTGGAGGGCATCAACTACAAGTTTTGGTGGCACATATATAGCAACTTGTCCGTCAATTTGACCAAATCTCCTTATATCATATAAAGAGAACATTGAATGAGGAAGCAGATGCCTGGGCTAAGTTGGCATCCACTTTGCATCAGGAGCAACTCATGCAAAATGGGGAATTTCAGTCTCTTTCTATCCCCTAGAATGTCAATGGTTGGGCTCCTTATTAATGACGGGCCAATGACATGTGGCATCAAATGACTCCCCGCGTGGTTAATTCGATGGTTACACGTGCAAACTAGTTGGCGGAGGGATGGCAGGCACAGGCAAGCCTGCTCGCATTTAATTGAAAAGATGGCTCGCAGAGGAATTAAATCTGTGGATATGGAGTAGGGTGAAGTACATGGGACATATCGGGACGAGTCTTTGCGCAGGCTCTACATCCCCGAGGCTTGGCCAAGGGTGGAGCTAAAGATTGGCGTTGCAATTGCATCCAGACAGTGGCGAATTCTCTCTGGATTTGTTGTGGCGGAGGTGGGATAAACGTGGGAGATTCTGGGTGATGTTTCAAGTGGTGTAATGGTTGTTGCGGCCGAGGGAAGAACACTCTGTTCGGGAGTCAGCTAGTAGAGGTTCAAGGCAGGTGACATGGTGGAGATTGGGAAACCTGGGGCCTTTCTCCAGGCCGTGGATTTGTTCTTCGGCCAGTGACTAAAGCTTGAAATTTCCTGTGGACAAGGCAAGCAATTGGGGAGTTAAGGGCTAGAGAAGATGTTCGAGAGTTCCAGCGAATTCTCCGGAGGCATGAGGAAATCGGCCAAGCCAATAGTAGTGTCATCCTGGTCCTCATTGCTAAGATTGCAGAGCTGGAGCAGGCCAGCCAATATCTCAAGTCTTCTTCTAAGCTTCAGGGGTCGATTAGACACGCTAGAGGTAGATTGTGGCAGGCTTCGGGCTCTGATTTTAGCACAGTGCATTGACAATCTTTTGCTGGCCTCAAACAATAATGGCACTCAAAGCTCCAATCAGGGCGAGGAGGCAGAGGCTGAAACTGGGTATCAGGTACCCATGGAAATTGAAGATGAGGCCAACCAGCAAGTTGGAGAGGAGCAAGAAGACCGGAAAAGCGTGAAATAATGCACCAGTATGAATGTCTTTTCATATGATTTGTATATTATGTCAGTTTGTTCGGCAGGCCACCTGCAAAAATACTTGGAATGCTAGGACAGTAACTTCTTTTTTGTTTGTATCTAGCGAGCTAGAATTATGTAATGTTTTGAGAAACTCCTTGAAGAACTTCTGTAATTGCTGTTGTTGTCTCATACACAAATTACAGAACTTTGATGGTTGAGTTCACACATTTGGAGGCAGGGTTGCACATGTGGCAGAAATTCACCTTTTGGAGCCCTTCTACATATTTTCATGCATATTTGTTCATTGAGGGTGCATCTCACAGTGTTGGAGGCATAATCCACATATTTGGAGACATTTCACACCACTGAAGTTCCTAGGAGGGTGCATTGCATTAGATGTGGACACGTGGTATACAAAGACCATCTAAAAGATCAAACACATCTTTCTAGGTGGACCACCCATCATCCAAGGAGATTTTCATGGCATCAAACACTAAGAGTAGGGAAGTGCTCCACCTTCAGAGAAAGTTTAATATATTTTATTGCACATGTGTCAAGTACTAATTAGTAAGGGAAACCAAGCTACAAGGAGGTTTGCACATCTATCTAGTGCGCCGACATTTGGAGGATTATTTTAGTGTTTTATTGCCCTAGATCTAAGGGTGACCATAACCACCCTCATCCACTATTTGCACATTCTCCAAGGCTGCACCACTTCTTGAAGCATGATTAATAATATCTTGATTGATCAAAAGGTCAAAGCTACAGAATTCATGGCATCCTTGGACACTTCTCAAGGGCATTCATTATTATCTTTTCTATATATGGGCTAATTAATGAGGGTGCTTCCACTACTTGCACATCTCTCAAGGGCGCACCTTATCCAAGGCAAAGAATGGCACATGTTCCAAGGGGGAAACACTCTTTTGGAAGTTTTATGGATGAGGACATGGTTAAAGTGGTCCCAAAACTTCTTCTACACTCTTTTCAAAAGCACGCATCTCAAGAAAAAAGAGTGTCTCACCTTGTAAAGAAGTAGTTGAGGGTTTTTGGGCATCACATGCACAAGGATAGATGAGCGCTCCACTTTCTTAGGTGGTGGTTGTGATTAATGGACCCTTGATTAACTACTTGCACACATTTCAAGGGCACCCCCTTTTCCCTTTTCTAAGGAGTTTACTAATATTACATGCAATTTGGTTTGGTCAAAGGTCTTTCTTGAAGAGTGCCCTGCTTAGGGAGGTAACTCATGGCATCATTTCACCATCCCAAGGAGAAATAACTCCATCCCTTGAAGAGTGCTCACCTTAACTTGGCATTTAATCACATTTTAATGGGCATGGTTGTTGAAGAGCGCTCCAAGAAAGATGAAGACAAGTGGCATAACAAAACCCTCTTGCATGGTCAAAGAAGCATTTTGCATAGGAGGTTGATAACTAGCATCAAAGAATCATTCAGTGCCTATTTCATGCATTTATCATTTTTTATAAGCACCTAGCTTTGAGGAGATCTTATGATGTATATTTTAATGTTTTTCTAGGAGAGAATGTGGACTTAGAATCCACTTATTTTATTTTGTTGCGAGAGAGTTTGAGTTCAACTCTATATAAAGAGAAGTCCTCTCATTTGTTGAGTACGATTGGATCTAGGAGATCCCCCTCTAAACATAGTTGAAGATCTATTGGGAGGAAGAAGTCGAGGGGCAAGTTCATATGTGAGGTTTTCCATCTCTCTTTTCTCTTGCTTCATGGATGACTAGGGTCTATGCAAGGATTACCATTGTTTTGCTGCTGAAATAACCTTTGTAGAAGGATAGTTGTACTCCAATAAGAACATATTAGGGTTTGAAGTGGTAACCCTCCCTAATCCTTGATGTAAGTTTGAATTTTGGGGGATTTTCTGTTGTAATTCCAGATTGGATGTGGCACATAATGGCCCTTCTAATCTTGTAATGAAATCAGACTTGGAGATATGATATACGGTTGGGTTCTTCGTTCAATAGAAGGTTGTCCTACCTTGTCTACTTCATCTTTGGCTTCATGTTATGGTTGTACCTTCATGGTTTAATGGTTGCACGTTATTTTGGCTATAATCTCATGGTTGTGATGGAACATCAATGTATGGCTTAATTATGTCTTCTCCATAATATTCAAACCCTCTTGTTCGTAGATCTTGACTCCATTGCCCAACTAGATAGGCACTGGTCTTGGTCCACCATCCCATCTATTTCTAAAGTTTATCTTACAGCTTTCCTAGGGATTTCCCCCTTATGCTTGGGGAGAGATGGCCTAAAGTGAGAGAAAGAGTAGTTGTGGTAACAATGAGCAACCTTCCTAAGTACTTCTAGAGTTGCATTTGGTTTTGGGACTTTGAATATCTTGAGTGCAAGTTTGGGACTTAACAGAGCCAACAATGCCCTCTCGAAAAGGAGGACGGGATGATATCACAAATATTTGAAGATCAAGGATGACTAAAACTTATAAGTTAAAAGTATAAAACTATTTGTAACATTTCGAGAGACTTTGCACAATTCCAATTCGAGGAATTGTGTTGGAAAAACCCTACTACTTGGGTAGAGAAGAGAAATAAAGAAAACAAAGTCAAACTTTGACATATACTCTACCAAACAAGACTTGTAGGAAGCCAAGGTGTGGGCATTCTCATATGGGGCCTTGAAGGACCTGGCAATTATATAATGGGCAATGACTACAAAATCCTTATAATTGATAATTTGAGGGCACTATGCAGATCGCTTGGAAAAAAATTGGAAGCAGAACCAATGACCCAAAATTTCACCCTTCCTTTGGTTAAGTGTCCAAAATAGATTCTTAACACAATAAAATCTCAAGAGGAAGCGCTAGGAAGGGCCACCTTTGCTTCAATTGTAACAATAGTTAGGAAAAAAAAAACCATTTGTTCCTCCATTGTCAACAAACTCAAAATGATTGGGCAAGATTGGACGACGATCTAGGAAGGCGAATTGCGAACATAGCAAAGCAAATTGCCTTCTTAAAAGCTCGCCCTCGAGTAACTTCAACTCTAAGCTTTCTGTAACTTATGGGACATAACCTCAATGTTTATTTTCGAACAATTGATTGGAAAGAAAAGAACAAACTCTTAACAAAATGAAAAGGACACCCACTCAAATCCAATTAAAAATCCAAAGTAGCTTGGTGGAAAACACGATTTATTTAGACTAATATCCTGAAGAAAGAATTCTCTCATAGGCAAATGTGGATTAGTTGGAGAAATAGTGTTTAAACCTCAAATAGATGTGTGAATGAAAACCATAACGTGAAGATCCTAAGTTACCAAAGACACAAGGGCATGGCCTCAGATACACCTTTCCACATATCGAGCATGTGAATGCCTCAGATACACCTCAGATATGCGGCAAATACAAAGCCAAAATATATTTGAATTTCAAGATATCCAAATCTGAAAATTAAAAAACTTTAAAGTGTAGATATAAATTAAAGTATATATACGAAACCAAATTACTTACTATTTTTCTCATATATAGAGGATTGGACCCTCCCTTAAGCACATGACTTCTTAGTTTTTAGCATATTTCAAAGCATTTTGTACTTCTTGTTTTGTAGCATATTTTAGAGCATTTTGTACTATAGATCAAAGTTGGGTGTTTCTTTAAGAGTGTGAAGAAATTTCTCCAACCTTTTCTCCATGCATTGATCATATCCATTGTTTAGCAATCAAGCAATTATCAGAAGTTGATAGTTCCTCATCTAATGAAAGGAATTGGAATACATATGACATCATCCATTCGATGAAGCAAAAAGGATTGGCCTCAAAGAAAGTTGAGGAGCTTGTATTTATTTATCCCAACCTCCACCTTCTGTCACATAGGAGTCTAGAATAAAAAGAGGGGGCGACCAAATTGTCATTACTTATGATGCCTCAAGTGCTCCCTTTAATCGCTCTATAAGTCCAATTTATATATATATGATCAAATTCATCACAATAGCAAGAAACAAGGACTTTAAAATCGTCATTCATGTCCTTGATAACTCATCGATCTCACCAAAACTCCACCTTTTTGTTGGTGTAAGTGATATGGTATATACAAAGTATATTTGGTCCTATTCCTAGAACATGGAGAGCTTCTCAAAACTTTTTGCCACAAAAAAAGACATTGCCACATTCAAAAACTAGTAGGGGTGAGTCATCACCAATATCAACTTCCTCTCCAATATATTTTTGTTGATAGTTGGAGAGTAAGCGCTAGTGTTTTCTCATATGCCTAGTGGCTCCAAAGTTGGCAACCCATTCTTGTGAAGAAGTGGAGGATAAATATCCACTGTGAGTGTCCATTAGGCTCTACTACCTTTATGGACTGAGATAGCAAATCACGATATTGACATTGTCCTAAAAAACTATAGTATTTTGGTTGAAAAGAGAGAAAAAGGAGTGTTCTACCCAAGAAAAAAGGGCAGAAATAAGAAATAAGAAATCCATTGAAAACACCATAAACAGCCCAAAAGGGGAGGGTGTTGGTGAAACATAGGTATAAAAGAGTAGAAAATAGTTGTTGTCACAGAGAAGTGCTGAAAACGTTTGTTGAAACTGATTTCTTTAAAAACGAGATAGAATAGTAGGAGATCACACTAGCTCTGATACCGTGTTGAGATCATAAAAAGATAGTAGATCTATGGTAATCTCTTCAACAAACCCTGATCCAATCATCAAACCGGTGGATTTATAACATCACTTAATATAGATCACAAAAAAGATGTTCATATTGTTAGAATTAGGGCAGTAAAGCAGAACAGAAATGTCTTTTAAAACTCAGTGAGAATAACAACTAGGTATTATATTTAGAAAACAAAACTACACTGCTTAAACAGGGAAAACAAATATAAGTGCTCAGATCTAAGCTAGTTTAGATATTAGCTAAAAGGTAGATATAGAATAAACATTAATTCTGATCTATAACGCTGGTGTAATTCTTATACAGATCTAAACTCAAAAATAAAAACACAATCTGATCATGAGCAATATAACAAACTTCAGAAACAAGGTGTAAGAACCAAACTCAAAAATTCAGATTTGACCAGGTAAACTGATCTAATCTTTGCAAGTATATAGACAATAGAAAAACTTCAGAAAGTAAAAGATAATTTATAGATCTGACTGTAAGATCTTACCTGGAACCTTACCTCAAATTTCTGAAGGTGAGCAGCCACACATAGGTGATGTAGATCACTGAAAAATATGCTCAGAAAAAGTCTAGCTCATAGATCTACCATGTAGGTTAGATCTCTTGCCAAGAGATGAATGAATTTTCTTGCCACCAAGGAGAAAGGGCCACAAAACACCACACAAGACTTTTCTGTAGTTAAACCCTCACACAAACAGAAAGTTTCAATCACCCAAACCCTCACACAGAAATTCTGTGGATAAACCCTCACACAGAAAATTCTGTGGATAAAAACCCTCACACAAAAAGGTAGCTTAAGGGAGGCCATGGCTCAAAACAGATCAGGTCTGGACAGTTGCAAGGAGGGCCGCACTCAGAAAAACATTAAGGCTGAAAACACCACAGAAAATAGACAAAGGGCCGCACCACACCAGTCCTCAAGGGGAACCGCACCACACCAGTCCTCAAGGGGAGCCACACCACAACAGTAGTCAACCAGCAACAGAAGTAAGAAAGGGGGGCCGCAGCAACTACAGCAAATACTCCAACAGCAGATGAAAGGAGGGCCGCAGCAAAGAGAGAGGATCCGCTCACCTTAGAAGCTCAAGAGCAAAAATAAAAGTGTAATGTGAAGGGTAGAGGGTAGGCTTATTTATAGTTTAGGCTAGGGCACAAATAATAGAAATTAAATTAAAAATAATTATTATTAAAAAATAACATGTTTAAATTAATTAATTTAAACATGTTATAATTAACATTTTAATTTAAACTTTACTTTAACCCTTAAGACAAAAACAACAAAACCCCAAACCAACACAAGCAAGGGTAAAGGACGGTTTAGGTGGGGTTACATAGTGGCAATACTTGTTCATTCATTTTCAAGGTGACCTTATTAACTTTATCATCATTGCATATGGAATACATCCCTTATGTGGTCATGCCCACCTTCATGGAGGGTCATATACCAACAAAGTACCTGATCGAGGATCAAGTTACCCCAGAACATTTCTGGGGTCTTATCCACCAAGATGCAAGACCAAGGATCAACCCATGCCCCAGGCATGGGTACCCTGGACCATGTCCAGCGGCCCTAGACATATCTAGGGGCTTTAACTGCTTGGTCCCAAACCAAGAGCCCCAGTCATATACTGGGGGCCCTCTCAGGGGTCTTTAATGCTTGGTCCTAGACCAAGAACCCCAGTCATATACTGGGGGCCCTAACAAGGGTCTTTTGCCATGGCACTCACTGTTTGGTCCAAGACCAAGTACCCCAAGAGTGCTCTGGGGGCCCTAGATCTTGGCTAGGATCTTTGCCATCCTCCCGGAGAATGGCTCTTGCAGCTGCTATAAATTTAACACATATACCATATCTTCTTCCAATAGAGATTAATCATAACCAAGAACAATCAACCACACAAATACAATGAGAAAGTAGAGCGAATACTTTAGAAGTGCTCTCTGGCAAAGAATGAATGAATTCAGTTGAAAGAGATGATTACAAATGAGTGTAACCCTTTATTTATACACATCCTTTAGGGATAAGGCACTAGCCTCAATAGGGTGACTATGCCGACCTAGTCAAATATTAAAAACACAATAAATGGGTTAATTAGGTACTCATGCATAAGCTCCATAAAGTTATTTAATCAATACAATAGATCAACACGTGGCCTCAAGTGAAGATTAACCACATTATCTGAACACCCCCCAAACTTAATCTGAACAAGGAGCCATGTGGAAAAGACATTGCGATACATCATGTTCCCCCCTTAATGGCAGCTTGCTTATATCGATACATGTCCATAAATTGGTGAAGGTGGGCTTCGGAAGAGATTTGATGAAGATATCGACAAGCTAATCTATGGAAGGAACAAAGACTGGCACAAGTTGTCCTTGAGCATGGAGATGTTGAATGTAATGCATCCAAATCTCATTGTGTTTGAACTTTTAATGATTCACTAGATTGTGAATGAGCTCAATGGTACTCTGATTGTCGCAAAATAAGGTAGAAAGAGGTTTGAGCGAGACCTAGTTGATAAAGTATCATCCATATCCAAGCAAGATGCTTCTTGGCATAAATTGAACTAGCATATTTGACTTCAATGGAAAAGAGACCCACACCCTATTGCTTCTTGGAACACCAACAAACCAGTCCAAAACTAAGAGAGAACAGGTATCTAAGGTAGAGCACAGCTCATCAAGATCACCCACCCAATCGAGGTTAGAAAAACAAAGCAACCAAATGTCAATGGCAGCTAAGAATTGTTGTTGCAAGTAAAATGTCAATGTATAGAGATCATGCTCAACCTCATAGCAAGTGAAGCCACAACTGATAAAGAAAGAGTGAATCTTCTCATACCAAGAACGAGGTGCTTGCTTAAGACCATATCATTTTGTACAAACCACAATAGTTGTTGCAAATAAAGCTCTTCTTGGAGGTCTCATGGAGAAAAGCACTCCTGACAATGGACATCTATCTAATGAACTTACTAATTTAATGAAGCAACTATAGATAGAATCATACAAAATGATTCCATACAAGCAATTGGGGAAAACATCTCTAAATAGTCAACACCCTCTTTCTGGGAGAAGCCTTTAGCAACAAGACGAGCTTTATGCTTATTGAGTTTTCCATGTGCACCATACTTGGTTTTATAAACCAATTTACAAGCAACCAAATTCTTACCCTTTAGTAAGGGGACTAGGTCCCAAGTCTGATTTTTCATTAGGGAATCATATTTGGTAGCCATGACATCCTTCCATTCTAGAGAGTTTTTTGTTTGAGTGTAAGTAATAAGATTTGTATCAGCCTTGAAGACAAGGGCTCGTGAAACAAGAGGCTTCCATCATTGTCCCAATTCTACTTCAAGAGGAAGGAGCAGAGGAGCATCCTGCAGAGTAGACATCACCCATTTAGGCATTGGTTGTAACATAGTTGAAGGAAGGATGGAAGCAGAGGGATCTATAGTAACATTGTTATGGGGTTGCTCAACTAGTAGAGATCAAATGGAGAAACTAAAGTAAAAGACACTATAGTGCAAGTAGTACCAGACAAGTCATTAACACGGGCCTCATCATGGGTAGTTAACTAAGTCAGAATGGAGGCATTGCAGGAAAAAGCACCCAAAGGAGGAGGATCATCATCAGGCCGTAAAAAAAGAGAGATCCACGAAGACAACTAGAGACAGATCTTCAACAATAAATGTTGGATAGGATCCTAGTAGACCATGGGAATGAACCTCATTGAAGACAACATTCCTTCGCTCTAAAAATTGTCGTATCCATACTAGATACCATGTATCTATAATATATATGTGTGTGTTTGTATGTGTATTCGTGCAACTTGGCAATTATCATAAGAGCTCAAATTTTTGGTCCCCCTCCAAATCCTTTCCTTAAACTTGACTTTGATGGAGCAACGAGGGGTAATCTAAGTTTAGGAGGGGTGGTTAGAGACTTTAAATAATAAGTCATCTATCTCTATGTTGAAAACTTCTTAATTGAGATAAATAATTAGGTGGAAGCAAAGGCAATCCAGCAAGAAGTTAAATAAACTAGAGTTGGAGATCCACTACTTAGTGGTGGAAGCCTGGAAGGTGACTCTTGATTCATTATCAAGCAATTTAAGAACATAAGAAACAAAAGAGATTTGAAACATTAAAGAAAAATTGTAGTTTGAGCTAGGAGAATGCTAGGAGAAATAACATCTTCGAGTTTGAGCTCAAACTTTCCAAATCTCAGGTTCATCCTAGTCCACATAAGGAGGTCAACTAGTAAACTTGCAAACCTCCTTGCAAACAATGGTGTTAAGGCTAAGATAAGGTTGGAGTGGACAAATGATAAGCACTAGCCTAAGTGGGATATGGCAAATGAAAGGAAAATCCTCTTAACCAAAATTGGAGATTAGAATTTTAAGAAGTGATAGGAAAGCCAATGCACCCTAGGTGAACAACATGACAAGAAGTTTTGGTTACGGCATGTGAAGGGTCATTTGGAATTGAGGTGAGAAAGATACAATAGATGCAAAGAAAATTGGTAATCTCGAGATTGCCATGGTTAACAACTAGCCCAAAAAATTGAAATATGGGAGACCATGTGAAGAAATCTATGGATGTCAGCAACAATTGTTTTAGTGTCCAGGATGTCCAGACTCTAAAGACCATAGAATGGCCAAGCTCCCTGAGTATGTCAATATCTTAATCTTTCAAAGGGATGATCTTACAATGGAGAAGAGCAACAACAAGGCCATCCAAGAGCATCCAACCACAAAGAAAGTAGAAAATCCCTTGAACCCACATCTGTGAGATGTGGTAGATCCTTCCCCTACGAGCAAATCTATCTCGACAACCTACCAGATAGAGTAATGGCCCTAAATGGACAACTTCTCCAAGTAAGTGAATGCAAGAACAATCTAGTGGCCTTGGCACTTCACAAAGAGCAACAACAAGGCACATTAGAAAGAAATACAACATGTAGTACTTCTTAATTCAGAAGCCTATATGTCTTAGAGTTTACTTGCTACTTCCTCTTGCACTTTGTGAGTTTAAGCTGCATGGAGCAAAACAAGCAGCCCCTCCTCTTAATATGGTTGTCCTTTTTTGTGGAGACTTTCATTCTTAAATGAAATATTCATGTTGTTTGTCAACATGGTCAATGTTTATTTTGTGAACAGTTTGTTTTGTGTGCCCCAAACTGCCACTCCACCTTGTATATTCCAATACCCTTTTGTAAATTATTATGAAACCCTTTAAATTAATGAAAAAGGGAAACCAATGGACTAGATGGAAACTCAAGAAAGCTTCATAGCCTTATGACAAAGTTTGGGCATTAACCGCCTTCCAAGAGGTCTGCACTTCCATATATTCCATATCTTGGGGGTGTACCACCCATGACGGCTCCACTAATCAATGACAACCACTTCTCTAAGGGATTGAACCCTAGTAAGGATCTATAACACTACCCCGCTTTCACCAACTTGGTTGTCCTATTGTTGCTAATGATAGAGGAGCTTACAATGGAGAAGAGAAACAACAAGGCCATCCAAGAGCATCCAACCATAAAGAAAGTAGAAAACCCCTTGAACCCACATCTATGAGAGGCAGTAGATCCCTCCCCTATGAGAAAATCGATCTCGACGACCTACCAGATAGCATAACGGCCTAAATGGACAACTTCTCCATGTAAATGAATGCAAGATCAATCTAGCGGCCTTGGTACTTCACAAAGAGCAACAATAAGAGACATTAAAAAGAAATACAAGGCAGTACTTCTTAATTCAGAAGCCTATATGTCTCAGAGTTGACTTGTTTTTTCCTCTTGCACTTTGTGAGTTTAAGACGCATGGAGCAAAAGTGCAATGTTCCTGACTTGGCTAGTCTAGGAAACGCTGCTAATGTGTGTGT
>ML791478.1:443607-454654 GCA_009831015.1 Picea engelmannii
TAACCACTTCCAAAGGTTAGTCCTAGGCACGATGTCAAAAGCTTTTCTAAATTTGATGAAACAACAAAGGAGTTGTTGCAACACTCCTCTGCAATGATCCTAAACGTGACAAGGTGGTCCACAGCTGAATGATAACCTCTAAAACCGACACGACCTTTAGCTCTTTTTCTGTGGATTTCTAGCCATATGCATATCTTCTTTTCCAAAATATTTCCATATAGCTTGGATAAAATCGGGCTACTCATAATTAAAGGAATTGCTTTTATCCCCACTTTTAAAAATAGGTACAATGAGACTTTGAGTCCAAGGTTTAGGGAAGTCCTTCTTGAATATTAAATCGAAGAGCTTGTGTATGTGAGGGATCATAATAGGCCCTCCAATTTTTAATATTTTAGCTTGGTAGCCCTTGATGTCCTTAACTTTCCCATTTGCAAGTCGCTTAACCCCAAACTTTATGTCTTCTATAAAAAAAACATCATCTTTTGTACAAAGTTTTGGAATTTTGTCGCGGACATTACAAGATTTGTAAAAAAATTTAAGGTAGGAATTCCGCTATGTCAGGGAAATCATAGCATTTTATTTAGTTTTACGAGTCAGAATTTGCCTCCAAAATTTCTTTAGATCTAGCTTAGAAAGATGCAAAAGATTATCTTGTTTTTTATTTATGTAATGCATTTTTTTCTTTTTAATTGGGGATTTGTATATATTAATCTTATCATATTTCAAAGACTCATTAGAGACATCCCTAATGACTTTTCTAACAAGTTTACACTCATTATCATACCATGGATTGACAATTATATTCTTCTTTTTACATGACACTTCAATATAGAATTTATACTAAATTATAAATACATTTCATTATTCTAAATACAATTACTATATTAATTCTTAAACATTTTTTTTCTTTAAATTTTATTTCTTAATGTTATAAATAAACATTACATTATACATTTCATTTATATTGAATTTAAATACAATTATTATATAAATACTTAAACATTTTCCTTTTCTTTATCTTTGTATCTTATTTCTTTGTGATAAATGGTCCCTCTTATATTATCGTCTACCATATAGTTACAAACTCTTTACCATACCTTACACATTTCTTTAATATTTATTCATAATTTCCGGATAATTTACTCTTAATTACCACTCTTTCCTCTATTCCAAACTTTACACTTATTTTTCATTACTTTATCCTCTTCTTCTAAAAACTAATATTTATAGAATTTTAGAGTGGTGTTCACTAAGTCATCGTTATCTTTTTCATTTAAAGACATCATTAGTTTCCTTATTATTTCTTTGGTAACAAATAAATGTGTTACCCAAAACATTGAAACATGACAACAATATACAATGAGTACTCAATTTTAGAAATAAGTGTAGATTATTATTAGCTGGAGGTTTAGTTTAATTGGTAGAACTATTCGCTTAAGGTATGTTGATGATGAAAATGTCATACGTAATAAGTTCAAATATGGTTGAGTTTTTTTTGGGGTATAAAACAATATTGCAATTGATGGTTGGCCTATTCTCCATTTAAATATTTTGTGAAAGAGAAGAAATGGCATGAAATTTTCATTAAATTTTTTTATAAGTTATTATTTATATTAACATAAAAAGGAAGCATTTTTTCCAACCAAAAAATTGATAATTATTATTTTACTTGGAAATATAAAGTATGCATGGATGTGTGCTTCTAAGTACTCAAAATTGCTCTTTATGTTAAGAAATAGAACAAAAGTTAGGACAAAAAACTGCGGAAAAGGCCCTAAGCCATCTCACATATTGTATTCACTCCAATGATACAAATATATAACACATGAATAAAACCACCTCAATTGCTTTCACATCAACACCTCATCAAGAGATAAGACAAAAAGGAAGCAAAGCAGGATCTAGAACACACTTAGGATAAAAATGGTATCCCCTAATTTGAAATATACAAAGGTTGTGTAAGAATTCATGATTGTATAGGGTGTCATAGGCTAACATCTCCCCCCTCAATCACAAGTCGAAACAATAATACCAACAAAGCAGGTGCATCAATTGGTACCATCTACATGTCTTCATGTTGAAACTCCTGAGTTGAGCCTCAATGAAGAACTACCTGAAAAATCACCAAATCTGGATGTTGCGAACCAAGAGAAGTGATTCAGTTGCAAGTCTGACACATTCCTAAAATGCCTGACAACTTAATCAAATGCCAAGCTACAATCAACATCCCAATCATCAATGTTTTGTCCAAGTCTACCATCTACAAACTGTGGTTTCCCATATGACAATTTTAAGTCTGCCATCTACAAACTGTTGATGCCCATCTGACATATTTTGTTTGTTGAAGTTTGTCATCAATAGACTATTGTTTCCCATCTAGAAATTTGTTTATTGTTGTCAAAACTTGAAGTTTGACAACCATATATGTCCCCCCCTTTGTCAGCTAAAAGGAGAGACATCATCATTGTATTTGGTGGTTTTTGGTTGACCATTAACCATCTTCACTTTGTTTGTGTAGTCCCCCCCTTAATGTACAAGAGAGTTTCATCATTGTACTCCCTACTTTGAGGTGCAAGAGAGTACCATTCTCATTTCACTATCTGCTACAAGATTTGTATTTACTCGAGATTGAATTATGCGATAAGATTGATATATCTTTCTGGTTGTTGATGACCATTACTAAGGATTGATCCACCCATAGTGAATCTATAATATTGCAAGTTTGTTTCACCTAGAGCATCTGTCCATTGAATGATTATTCTTGCCACAATGCTGACAAGGATGGAGATCAAAACATTGATCTTCCATGTGACCAGTTCTTTGACAATGCCGACACTTGGGTTTTTCATCATAGATTTATGATATTTATTTATCAAGAAATCATCCACTCGCAAACTTAAACGATTTGGAGTAATATGGGATATGAAAGTTGTTGCCTTTGTCATATAACCATGTCAATTTTTGTTGAATTGTATTTCTTCCCAAGGCCTTACAATGCAGTTGGAAAGATTACGTTGAACTTGATAATGCATAACTTCATTATTATCTACAATTGAAGTTGTTTGATTGAGTTGATGAAGAGTTGATTGTTGATTTGAATCATCATCATCGAAAAGAGAGTCGTTCTGAACAAAAACTAGTTTAGAATGTTGAAGATTATTTTGTTGGAGTTCATCATGAAGAAGTTGAGTCTGAATTTGAAGAAGTCTAACTTTATATTGTGTCACTTGCAAACAAGTTAGCATTGATTTGAGAGTATCTTTGTTGATTAATATTATGTTGTATTTAGCAATAATTATTAGAGTGTTCAATAACTTTAATAATTCGATACTTTGCTCCATTTGAAAAATTGAAAAAATTGTAATTGTAGTGTCAAAACTAGACACAAAAGAGAGCAGTATCAAGAATCCAAAAAACATGCACCATCACAAATGTACTCAGGGTGCACCTAAGATCCCCTTATTCAAATTTCAAGTGGATCTACGACATGAAGAAAAAAAAATGATTTTATTATAGTTATCCCTCCTGTGATCACAATAGTGTGCTCAAACACAAATAAAAGCCTTTAATCTATTTTTTCAATCACAATACTCTGAGAAGGTTTTCGAGGGAAAAAATAATAATTCGATGTTGAACTACTCCTTCACAATATTCCATATTAAAAAAAAATGATTTTGAGCAAAAGTTATTTGCAACACTATCCAATGGCTAAATTAATCAAATTACCCAAAATTATTGGAAGCCATGTCCATAGAGTAGAGCCTCATTCACGGGGATAATGGCATTGAACAAAGCTTTACACATCTCTAGTAACCCAAATGACCATTCATCATTTATAGGCTCTTCACTGAAAACCATTTTCCCTCACAACTTCACATGTTCAAATATCATTTCAGGTCACCATTGTTAACAGGAGAAATCTTGCCTCGCGCACAAGTGTTATAGCTTGGGAAAAGGGTGAGAATTTGTGTGGATAAAATCTCACCAATAAAAATCAATGGAAGAAATGAAAGATACCAATTTGGGTAATCACCTAAGTGTTCCATTTGCAACTATTATCTCATAAAACAAAAGTTTCCACCATGAGAAAAAAAATATGTTTCACTTGCAATGATTTTTTCATTTTTGAGCAAATTTTATCAGCAAGAATTTATCCTTAAATGTTGATTTTTTCATTCAATATTGAGGGATTTGTTGTATTTTTGAAAGACCTTTCCAATGCCATACTGTATGCTTAATTTGGTTCTATATAGTGGTTGTAATCTTCATTTTAATGGCCGCATACCCCGATATTGCACAAAATCTGGTTCTTATGGGAGGGACATCTTAAAAATAGATATGAATATTGAAAATACAAAAATACCCTTTGGTGTGTAATTGAATCTAGTTTCCAACACAAATGAAATCATTCAAAATGAATAAATATTGAAAAAGAAATCTAAATTTTACCAACATGCACTCCAAAATTAGCGAATTTCCCCTTAAATGATGTCTTCTCCTTGTATTGTGTGCATTTCCAATGTTGGTTCTCTCGTCTTCATTGTCTCATCTATGGCCTCCCATGGAAAACTACCATGGAATTTGAATTCCTCACCTTCCATGGAAAAATACCATTGAATTTGAATTCCTCACCTTCCATGGAAAACTACCATGAAGACATCAGGCCCTTAAGACAAAAGGAGATTTGATACCATGTTAAGAAATAGAACAAAAGTTAGGACAAGAAATTGGTGGAAAAGGCCTCAAGCCATCTCACATATTTCATTCATTCCAATGATACAAATATATAATGCATGAATAAAACCACCTCAATCGCTCTCACATCGACACCTCATCGAGAGATAAGACAAGGAGGAGGCAAAGTAGGATGTAGAACACACTTAGTATAAAAATTATATCCCATAATGTGAAATATACAAATGTGGTGTAGGACTTTGTGATTGTATAGGGTGTCATAAGATAACACTTTAAAGAGCCCTTCCATAAAAAAAGATGATGTTCTTAAAACAATTCCTCTTGTCAATGTTGATTATACAATATGCCTCATAAAAAGCAACCAAAAAGACTTTAAATGAATTAGACCAAAAAATAGAACCAACAAAATATTCACAACCCATTCCCATTTTTTGGTTGTATTCCCATGTGATGGAGAATATATAATCATACATGGATCCACAAATGGTTGTAGGTTGATTACCCTCCTCCTCTTCATTAGACCTAGAAGTTCCTAGATGAAGGGCAAGGGCTTCTTTAGAAAGATTATCAACTTTGGTGTTCAGTTCTCTGTAGATATTATGAAAATGAACTTTTGTAAAATTTCCTTTTAGTTATTTGGTTCTTTCCATAGCTAAGAGAAGGGATATGTTTTGCATATTATTCTTACCATTTACTCGATCTATAACTAGGTTGGACTACCCCGAGATTTGAATTTGAGACACTCCTTTTCAACTACTAGCCTCATTAACACCTAAAGAGAACTCAACTCTACCCAATTATTTGTTTATGCTCCTAAAGCTACTTTGAAGGACATTTTATACTTTTCTTTTAAGAATAGAACACCTCCAACTCCACTTATCCCAAAATTCTCTTGACTTGCACTATCAAAGTATCCCAAGCATGTGTTTTTATCAATATTTGGACTACTAAGCACTCTCATAGTCTTCTTCTTGCATGATTTCCACACTCCTTCATAAGCATACTTTTTTCGATTAAAAAACTTGAACATGAAACATTATTTCTTTATTTTGAAAGATCGCAACATTAATGGCTAGCCAAAGGGCCCAAAGGAGCATATAAGGAAGAGCTTTATAAGCCTTAACATTTTTTTCCTTAAACCATAAATCCAATCAATCCACTCCATTATCTCCTTGTCATTTACCATTTCCACCTGTTAATTTCATAACTTCCTCTCATATTGCTTTTGTAAAAGGACAAATTATCATCATGTGAGGTAACGTCTCATCGTTACTTTTGCAAAAGATGCATCCCTTTTTACAATTATCCCAAGTTAAGATTTTTTTTGCAATAACTAACCAAAGGAAAACTCTTGTTTTTAACTTTTATTCTCCATACAAACTTCCAAACTACTTCCAATAATTTTCCTTTTCTACTTGAAACATTGTTTTATACCCTAATTGTGCTATGTATTTTCTTGATGAGTCATTTTTAGACCAAACAATCTAATCCTCTTCTTCCCTTAATTTGATTGCACTCTGTTTCAACTTTTGAACATATAGAGTCTATCATTTTGCTTCCTTCCCCTATAATCCTATCTTGTTTACTTCCTTCCAACCTTATTTCCAAATAGATGTATTGCTAGGGTCTACTACCTCTGCCATATAGACTATGCCTTTTAGATTTAATGAGTTGATTAGTGGATCAAGAAGTATGCCTCTGTCATATAACATATGCCTTTAGAATTTAATGAGCTAATTAGTGGATCAATAAGTTTGAAATTTCCATCACATCCCCAAGGATTCCATCCTCTCCTCACTTTAGACCCACTAACCACCTTCCAAGCCAACCATTTGCCTATAATTGGAAAAGCCTTTACTAATGCTTTCCAATTTAATCCCATACTATAGTTTTTGTTGGTAATTTAATCTAATCCTCGATAAATAATGGATCCATATTTTCTGCTTCATAAAAAAATTCTAAAGCCCTTCTTTTAATAACCTCTAAAGACTCATATGTGCCAAGGCTTGTCCAATTTTTTAATCCCCAACCCCTTTCTTCTTTGGGTTTGGCTATATTGCTTTGTTTTACCAAGGAAATACCTAAAGGAAGCATTTTAAGCCAAGAAAAAAAATCAATAATTTTATTTTTTTTAAATAAAACCCTTTCGTCAAATTTATTTTGATGGTTTTTATTTAAAACCAAAACTGGGATATATTATATTAAAAGGTTGTATAAGAGCTAACATCAAGCACACCCAAAGAGTTGTTATGAAGTTTCAAACAAAATTTGCAACTCTCACAAGCTACAAAAGAGAGTTTGCAAATGTTTATAATTATTACATTTCAACTATTTATGTAGGTATATTGTTTAATAAAAACACCCAAAATTCAAACAACCTAACAAACATAAAAATTAATTGAACACATGTTGGTTGGTGGCCTCCTCCTGGACAACATTAGAATGTAGGAAGGTTTGTTGGTCAACGTCCATGGCCTCTTTTGAATGATGAACAATCTCCTCTTCTTTGAAATCTTCCTAAGCTGAGTTGATTGGTAGTCAATAATTATAGGAAATGGAGAGAGAATCCTTGTGGAGATTTAGAACCAATTTTCATAGCATGCCACATTCTACTCGAAGGACATCCAATTTCTATCTTTGTTGAACTAGAAGGCTCATGATAGTCATATTCTAAGAAGCACACTATTGTTCATTTTCCTAAATCTTAGTGGACATCGAATGTAGAGATGTTCGATTTCCTTGGATAGTCTCTTCATGCTGATAGAGAACTCTTCAAACCTCCTGTAAATCCCTAAAATCCAAGAGATCTAATTCCTCTTCTTTTATGCTTGTAGGTGATGGATTCAAGTGGGGACCAAACTTACCAAAGCTATCACCAACACACTGAGTCAATTCTGAATTCCACTTCACTTCATTTCCAAAAAATTATAATGCCTAGACTAAGAGGTCCCAATGGTTGAGTTCCAAGTAATAGAACCATTTGGCTAAACCCTGGCCAACAAAGGTGATATAGACAATTAGAACACCAGGTCCTAAGCCTAGAACCTAAAATTAGAAGACAACAAATGAAATACAAGTAGGATTCCACATCCAAATATAACCAGAGTTTGAATCCTAAAAAAAGCAAAGAGTTGCAACCCAGATACTAGAATTTTAATACAACATAGAAAGTAATTGGAAAACTTGTACCAAGTTAGTTTGGAATTCATTGTGCTTCGAAATTTTTTTGATGCCTAAACTGAGATATCTCAATGGTTTAGTTCCAATCGATATAACCATAGAGATAATACCCAACCAACAGAGGTGAAAAGGAAAAAGAGAACATTTCCCCAATCCCAACACCCTAAACCAGAGGCCAAACAACAAAATACCAAAAGGATTTCACAACTAGAAGTAAGCAGAGCTCGGACCCAAATTTACTCGAAATATATTGGAGCTAGCAGGGCTACCTTGAAACCCAAACTCCACTCCTTCCATTATCCCACCTAGCAAATGATAGCCCAAGATGAAGGAAACAAAGATTAGAGCAAGGATTAATTCTCATATGCAACAATTCTAAGACTACATCATTACATGTCCTTTCCCCACACTTGAAAATAGGTATGATGATTGTTGTGACATATGTTAATTAAATGAGGAGCGACATGGCTTGAAATCAAAGTGGGTTGAAAGCATTATGGGATATGACAAAAACAATCCCCCCCATTTTTACCATGACCCTTTTCAATAGAGAGGTTGTTTCATTAGCTAACTGATTAGCTTGAGTATTGAGATCTCTCAACACTTGATAGAATGAAAACATTTTCAAATTTTGGGCTACCTTGTTGATTCTTGCAATGATTGAGGGTAGCTTTCTATCTTTAGGAGTTGTGTGAAAAACCAATGATTTGATACTAATGTTAGAATCTCCAACTACAATAATTGGTTCTATATTGAAATCAATGGCAAAGAGAAGGCGTTATAATAGAGCATAGACTTTAACTTGTTGATTGGTTGAAGTTGCTAATCCTCGTGCAAAGGTTGACTACTTTCTTCCCTCAGGATCAAAGACGATCCCTCCCGCACCTGCCACCCTTGTATTTTGATGAGTTTAATTATTATTATCTAATTAATTTTTATCTTGTAATAAGTTCTGCACCTTCATGAAAGTTCCTTCCTTATAAAGTGATTGAAGCACCATGTAAGCACCAATACAACGAAGTATATAACATAGAGTTGAAGTCTAAAATTCAAATGATAACTAGCTTAAAAGCCATAGATTGCCCCACACACAAACCCACACCTTATCAATCCAATAAGGATTGACATTTTTAGGATCTCCATTGTTACATTCATTGATTAGGAACTTAATATAAAGGTATGTGAATATTACTCGTGTTGTGAGGCATACCTTCTCAACTATTCTAAAATTGGTTAAAAGCCATCAAAGACTTGATGTTGATGCATTAGAGCTTTACTTTAGAATTAGAACCCATGCTATGTCATATCCTACTCGATAGCATGATGGACACATGTGCCTAGCTTAGATGGAGTACATACATGCAAATATTTGTTGGGTTTCTTGTTGAATGGGGAGACCTAGCTTTAACCATGGGAACTATGGTGGCCACCCTTACTTTCAAAGGTTGTAAAGGGTTAAATTGACAAATAGAAGATAATACGAAAATTTGGCATTTTTAGAATTTTGGGTAAGCCTTGTGTTTGTCCATATTATCTTCCAAAGGAGGAAGTTGCAATTTTTATTTTTATTTTTTATAGTAAGGCTCGAGTATTGTGAAGGAAAATCATTGCTTCTCTAAAACCCATTGCACTCAACATAGACATCATCCATGTGTTGACAAGATTTCTTATTGAAGGAATTAAAGGATAGGTTGTGCTTGGTAGGAAAGTTGGTAAGAGATGGAACAAGAGACAAGAAATCAAAAGGTATGGTGCTTAGTAAAGCCAACAATCTTTAGTCTATAAATGGACAATGATAATCATTTCACTACGTTTTTCAAGCTTGAGTAGGGCTTGTGTGATCTGAAAATACCACACGAGTTTTGATACTAACTTGATTCTTAATTATCAATAAATCTCTAATACTAATTCAGCTCGAAAATCCTTAGATGCCAATTAGTTCATATGCAAATACTAAACATCCGACCAGATTCAGGAATATAAATGAAGATCGTTTGACTATTTGCAAAATATCATGTGAATGTCTTACTTATCCATAAACTTCATTAATAGTGACAAATAACTTGAAATGTAAATGAGATAATACAACAAAAGATAAAAGAACTCAAATACACATGCAATTAACATACATCACTACATCTTCAAAGCGCCTTTAAATATCATGATTGTTCTTCATCATCTCATAATTCCAAATTACATTATAATATAGGTTTACAAAAACACAATTTAAAATACACTTCGAAAATATGTTGCTCAAATGCATAAACATAGTACACCATTGAATTCCTGGCGAAAAATCATGTAAAATTGATAAAAAAAATACTTGAAATTCCATCATGGTACCCCTTGGAATGCTTTACGATGTTACCTCAAGTGCCTTGTACCCTCGACACACATTATGAGGTAAAACCTACATAAAAATTGTGTGTGAAAGTTGGGATCTGTGCCCATTAAATAGGCCTGGTCCTTAAACCATCCATCCACATTTTATGCAACTTAATTGTTAAATTAAGAGGGGATCCCATAACAAACGCGTATTTGAAGTGTTGGTTAAAATTACTACTAAATATGGAGGAGGTATGGGGTTCCATTCTTGCGATCCTCTCTCATATTGATTGGTTAGTTAGTTTGGTATATAGTTTTAAAACATCTGTTGGCATATACGTTTTATTGTCATAACATATGGTTATAATATGTTATATGGTATAACAAACTCCAAACTCCACGTGAAATATTGTTAAGCTCCCCACGATAGCATGTGGTTACATGGTATAGATCAAACCAAAGGTTAGGGGCTAGAGTTGATGGCTTAGGCCCTCGACACTTTGGCCACCCATTTAAACATTAACAAAAACTTAAACATGTTATTTACCACAACAATGTAAAGAACCATTGTGTGGCGCGTTGGTTGTGGAAGTTATGTTAAGGCTTTGGAGAAGAATAGAGGTCATGAGGTCAAGCCTTGTTAACTCCAAAATTTTTATATAACACCAACCATTACTAGACAATGAGGGGTTGCCACATGGCAGCCTCCCATTGGATAACTTTTGCCACGTGTTAATACATTATTGGATCACTTGGAGTACAAACTTGCCAAGTCAACCTACCAACTCATTTGTCCAGTCAACTGTATGATCAGTCCATGTGGCATCTTGGGGTGTGGCCATGTTAC
>ML791478.1:469524-484885 GCA_009831015.1 Picea engelmannii
TATATATATATATATATATATATATATATTTTAAATTATTCTTAAATATTTTTACAAAAATTATTATTAATATTAATAAAATTAAAATTATGATAGTTAAATCTAACATAATAATTATTCTTCCAATTTTATACACTGATAACATCTTGCATATTAAATCATGAAAACAATTCTAAATAATATTTGATTATGTTTTATATCAATTTGTTTGATTAAATATTCTCCTAAATCATAAAAATAATTATAAATTGTTATATTAAATATTAAAAAAAGAAAAAAAAATTACTTTCAACTAAAGTGACATGGATGATAATAGTTGTTAATATCAATCTTGCAAATAATGATATTTATATTTCATATTGAATCATGAAAACAATTCTAAATCTTATTAAATCTTCTATTAAATCATAAATCATGAAAACAATTTTAAGTTTTTATATTAAATATAAAAAGAGATGAAATAAGATCTTCTAGTAAAGGAAACTTGAGGATAATAGTTGTTAGTATTAATTTTACAAATAGTGATAACATATTGCATATTAAATCATGAAAACAATTATAAATAGATTTGATTAATTTTTAAAATCGATTTGTTTGACTACATCTTTTATTAAATTTTGAAAATAATTCTAATTTTTTATATTAGAAATAAAAAGAGATGAAAAAGAGCTTTAACTAAAGTGATATTGAGAACAATAGTCGTTAATATTAATCTTACAAAGAGAAACAAAATGCAAATCTTACATTTGAAAATGATTCATAATTCATTAAAGAGTTTGAAGTTCCAAAACAATTTAATATTTTTTTAAAGAAGATGCTTCTAAATGGTTGTTAACTTTTTCATAACCAAAAGAGAAAATGATTTTGGTATTGCATTAACTTTTTTGAATTATTGAAATTTAGCAATAACTAATAATACCTAAATATACTCGTTAAACATATTTGTGAAATCACATCTAATTATACTTTTATTCTCTACCATTCTTTGGGCGGGTCATTTCTTTAAATAATTGTCATTACATAAATACAAAAACTAAGTAAAACTGTGATAATTAAGAATACATACACATTTGACCAAGTATAGAAAACCATAATGTAATGACAAATCCACAACATAAATGTTGAAATAAACATGTAGATATCACTCTTCATTGGCAACAACTTTATTATCTTATTTGTTTTCTTTTTTCAAACCATAATTGAGAGATTTTATATTGATAAAATCTAACATAGCTTGTAGCAACATTGCAAGAAAATTCCAATTCAAAGTTTTCAACACAATCCAAAATGTAAATACAGACTTCTTGCATATAGCTATACCTATCTAGATCCTTAAGTAGTACATCCTGGTATTTTTTAGTGGTATAGATTTGACCAAAAAGTCCTAATATCCTAATAACTTTGTAAAACATTAAACTTAACAAAATGCACGGTAGTTGGTTGCTTCTTCCATCGTCGCATTCATAGGGCCAGAGTCTTGCTTGACCATTTCCATATATTATGCTAACCAATGCACTGTTTCCTCTTCCTTCAATAGACTACAACTGATTAAAGGCTCCAATGTGATCTCCCTCGCTCAAATTTGTGACCATCTTCCTGAGCATATAACAATCCATCTCCAGAACAACTATCCGACTCTTCTACTGGACCAAAGTACTCATGATTGTTTCAATTCGAGTGGTGAACTGATGGTCAATTTCATGTATTTTTGTTGTTGCTGTGAAAATTGAAGTTCTATTTCCTTGAATAGACTCCTCACGAGCCCTTAATACTCATATTATCTTCTGCAACTCACAATAATCCATAAGAAATCAATATCGATCCAAGCTCCCATTTGGTGTTTGGATTTGAGAGGTATCTTTAGTTTCGTACCTGCACTTTATGAAGGCACAAGGTTGAGTTTGACAAGTCACTATTCTATTCAGACCCTCATATATCACATAATTGTATCCCTTCCCATAATTGATTCAATGTTGGTTTTGGAGCCTGATTATTTTCTTGATTCAAAGGTCTTTGTTTTAAGCCGTGTTTATACCCCATGAAGACTGTACACCCCTCCACGCGGGGGGGGTTGCAGGGGGGGATTTCCCCCCCTGCAGGGGTTCGGGGGCGAAGCCCTCGAAGGAAAAATGCCTTGTAAATGTATATTTTAATTTAAATCTGGACCGGTGATTGTAAGGTCGTAGATTCGACAGTAGAAGTTATGTTCGGGTTTTTTGCTCTAGAAGGAAACCCTCTTTTATGAGGGAATTGTATTGTGGTTGTGTATTATTGTGAATATTGTATTTTGAGAGAGGATACCGTGAGAGAAAGAAGAGGAAGTTACAAAGGGTGTGTTGTAGGTTGTATCCCTTCGTTTGTTGGATAATAATAAAGGAAGGACCTGACAATTTCTCTGGTGGACATAGCCCACATTGGGTGAACCACATATATTCGTGTCTCTATTTTATTGTGTATCTTCTGTGTTTTATTTCTATAATTGTTTTTATTTTATTGTTCCACGATCTTGTTTTTTCTAACAATTGGTATCAGAGTGAAAGGTAGCTCGTAGCGAAAGAGGGCTCTTGGTTCGAGTGGGAGCAATGGCGAAAGATGGAAAGTTTAGAGTCGAGAAATTTAACAGCCAAAACTACCAGTTATGGAAGATGCATATGGAAGATTATTTATATCAGAAGGATCTATTCTTACCATTGGGTGGAATAACAAAGAAGCCAAAAACTCTGAAGTATGAAGAATGGGAGGTTCTTGACATAAAGGCACTAAGAACGATACGAGTGAGCCTGACAACGTCGGTGGCTTTCAATATTTCAAAATAAAAGACAATGAAGGAGCTAATGGACACATTGGATAAACTGTATGAAAAACCCTTGACGTCCAATAAGGTATTTCTAATGAAGAGATTATTTAATATGAAGATGTCAGAAGGTGAGTCTGTTGCAGATCATTTAAATGAATTTAATATGGTCACTAATCAACTAAGTTCTATAAAAGTGGACTTTGATGATGATCCAGGAGGATCTCGGTGGCCACCCACCTTGCCCAACTGGCTCAAAATAGTTCTTTGGCAACTTACTATTTTTAGAAAATTTTCAGTTTCTGAACTTTCAGGGCCATTTTGAGGGCCTAAACGAGGTTTTTTGGCGATCAAGCTCCTAAAAAATAGTTAAAGTATTTGATTGAGCTTCCTAAATGAATATCCTCGTCAATACCTTTCCAATGAGCTATTGTGCGCCCTAAATGAAGATTATATGAAAAAGTTATGACCCCAGAAAGTCGATGTACTAACTTACCCCAACAGGGCCCACATGACTTTTGGCACTTCATCTTCTAGGGTTAGGTTTTTGAATGTCTAGGGTTTTGGATTTCATGTTTATTGTAAAAATGCCTTTAGAGCCTCATTGTACTCATCTTCTTGTGAATGAGCATAGCCGTCACATCTCTTCTCAGAGATAAGTTGCAACCATTCTAGCAAGCTTGTTTTAGTCTACATTTTTTAGTTTCAACATATTTCTTATTTAATAGAAGTCCAATTTTACTATATCTCTGTTGTTATTCGCCGTGTCTGTGTTAATATTATAAATCTATGTTTCCATTTCATTCTACTCATAAATCTGAATCAGTGGTATCAAAGCGGTCTGCTCCTTGTCGTTTTTTAGTGCATGTCCTTGACGAGGTCAAGGTATAGAGAGTCGGGTCTCGAGCTTATTTCTCTAGAGGAAATTTGCTCTCACATGCCAAAGAAACATTCCATGGCAGGCGAAAAGAAATATGATGGGAGAGGAGATCCTTTCATAATGTTTTTCGAGGAAGCCCTCGAGCGATAGAGGAACGAGATGATGGACAACTTTGCACAAATCCTTCGACGACTGCTGACAAGCAACGCACCTACCTCGAGTGGAGGCGTCGCCCCCTTCAAGGTACAAATCAACTTTGATAGTTCTATATTTGAAGGTCAGATAGACAAATATGATGTAGACAAATGGTTGAATCTGTTAGAAATAATAGGTGTGCTCATTTAACCATAGACAATATAGCAATATTGTCACACAACCATAGGCTGAAGCCACCCCGAGCACCTTAACCTTGACAAAGAGAATAATTTTGGAAGAAAACCCTAGGTCCAAAAGCTAATCAAGGTAGCGTACTACTCTCCAGAGCTAGCATACCAACCAAAAATTCCAAACCATAACCAAGAGAAAGTCCAAGCCTAAAACTAAAAATACTAGTTGCAGTAGTTGTAACTGCAGCTACTCTCCAAACTTGCACACTTACTAAATTTCTGCAGTTGTGAGCTCTGTGTGTCCAAATGAGCTCTGGCATCTTGTATTTATACTGCTCTTCCTTAACTGTCTGGGTTGACTTCTCTGTCTGGAGGCTAGAAACTCAATATTAATTATTTTCTTTAGCTGACTTGTCTTCTAGGGTTATTTCCAATGCTTTAGAGTTTCTTCTTGCTTCCCAGAATATTCTATTCTTGTTAGGGTTACACGTGGAGGTTTATTACCTCCCGCAGCTACCATAATATCAACACTCCCTCCTAGATAGGGAGGTATTTAAAGGTAACGGTCTTTAGCACAAATATACCACTCAATGGGTGGCATCATCATAGCCACACAAGCTATCTCATGATCAAATCACAAGCACCATCGTCACTATCAATATCATCTGATAACATCAACTGTATCATCTCTCAAATTCATACTCCATCAGAGTAATCAAGCATGATGCTGGATAAGCCACTCACTCCACAGAGTGATACAAGAATCATTCTTCTAATCCATACATCTGTCCTAGAAGAATAATTATTCCAACAGATGTTGGAAGTGACACCATGGGCTACAAGGACTATTCTTCTAATCTAGACATATGTCCTAGAAGAATATATTTCTTGGACCATTTTCCACCTAGAGAATGTCTGTCCACCAACACATTGACTATCCATCTAGCTGATAATAATTTCCAACACTACTGATAGTCTTCATGGCAATCAGAAGAATTCCATTCAATAGAACTTCTATCCATAGTAGTACACAACTAATATCAAGTGGTACATAACCACACCAAGTAGCACACAACTACTTAATTAGTGATGCATAGTCACAACCAATGGAACACATCCACCACAGTAGCATACATCTATTGTCCAGAGACATACTGTCTCCACAATAATCATATCATCTGATATAAACTCGCATAAAACAATATCATGATATAAAATGAGTCATCTGGGCCATTCTTCCACTCACATTTGTGAGATATGGAAGAGCATATGCCCTCATAAAGTAAAACATCAACCATGGGCTATCTAGACTATTCTTCTCAAGCACAGAAGAATAATTGTCCCTGATTTATGAGCCTGGACCATTCACCGAGCTGGGCCATTCCTTCGACACTAATCATAGTGCAACCTGGAGAGAATGAGTCTACCCTAGGGAATGCATGTCCCTGATTGCTAAACCTGGACCATTCACCTAACTGGGCAATTCCTCCGGCACTCATCATAGTGCAACCTGGAGAGAATGATTTTTCCATAGGGAATCACTGTTCGAACCATTTCCAAATGGAAATGACTGTCCTGCACCAACCTCCAAAACAAACCATTCTTCGAAACTACTCACAACTGTGAACTTTGAAAGAATGACTGCCCGACGAGGCAGACCATTCTACTTGACCACTACTCAGAGTGACTGCAAATAAGAATGATTTTCCTAGACCATTCCCCCACACTGGCCACAAGGGGAATCGTTGTCTATGGTACATCAATAATCTATCAGACCATTTCCATTACGAAAATGACTATTCGATCTGGACCATTTTCTGAATTGGAAAATGCCTATCCATAAGAAATTTCTAACCACTTTCCGAACTGGAAAGGAACTGCTCATCCTGGACCATTTTTCAAATTGAAAAATGACTGTCCACAAAATCAATAACGGTCCCTCCCAACATGGGAGTAATCTCTTCCTTTTTCAATAAGGAATTCGTCTCCACAAGTCCCAMTTTGTTTCTTAAGTACACAAACTTTTCTTATTGTATCTTTGTTGTTATTCRCCGTGTCTTTGYGTTAATATTATAAATTTGTGTTTTCATTTCGTTCTGCACATAAATCYGGATCAGATGATGAGGTTAGGGCTCTTATAATCTTGTGCTCATTGCCATAAAGTTGGAATGGTTGTAAGTAACTTTGTCTCTGGTTCAAACACTCTAAAATTTGATGTTGTTGTTGGTGTTATCCTTAGCGAGGAAATGCGAYGGAAAAGCACATGTGAGACATCAKGTAACGTGTTAAACATGTAGAACAGGGGAAGACAAAAGGATAGAGGAAAAGGCTCAAGGAACCACGAGAATTCTAGGAAGGGCAAATCCAAATCCAGAATAGGAAAGGTAGAGTGTTGGAATTATGGGAAGGAAGGACATTTGAAGAAAGACTATAGAGCTCCAAAGAAACAAAGAGATGGACAACATGAGAAAAATCATGAAGCAAATGTATCATATGATGTGTTACAAGATGCTTTGATTCTTTCTGAAGATAATATTTCCGAGTCTTGGGTAGTAGATTTAGGGGCTTCATTTCATGCCACACCCCATAGGAAACATTTTCTAGATTATGTTCAAGGTGGTTTTGGACAGGTTCATTTGGGTGATGATGCATCGTGCAAAATTGTTGGAATGAGTAAGGTACAAATAAAGCAAAATAATGGAAACCAATGGTTGTTGAAATAGGTAAGACATGTTCCAGATCTAAGGAAAAATATAACTTCAATAGGGCAATTGGAAAGTGAAGGTTGTATATCCATATTTACAGATATGGCATGGAAGTTCACCAAAGGATCACTAGTGATAACAAAAGGAGAGAAGGTAGGTACATTGTATTTATGTACTGGTAATATTGATTCTTCTATCTCTTTAGCTTCTACAGGATTGGATACAACACTTTGACATCATAGGCTTGGACACATGAGTGAGAAGCGGATGCAGATACTTCACAAAAGGAATTTGTTACCGGATCTTAAACAAATTGATTTGGATTTATGTGAGCATCGTGTTTATGGAAAACAAAAGAGAGTCATATTTCTCTAAGTTGGAAAAGAAAAGAAGATTGAAAGGTTAGAGATTGTGCATACAGATCTGTGGGGACTATCTCAGGTATCATCTCTTGGTGGATCTCGTTATTATGTTATGTTTATTGATGATGAAACTAGAAAAACTTGGGTTTATTGCATTCGACAAAAATCCGATGTTTTTGACACTTTTAGGAAATGGAAAGCTTTGGTTGAGAATGTGATAGGAAAAAGGTTGAAGTGTCTTAGATCAGACAATGCAGGTGAATATTGCAGCAAGGAGTTTGATAATTATTGTTCATACCATAGGATTCATAGAGAGAAGACAATTCTAGGAACACCACAAGAAAATGGTGTGTCAGAAAGGATGAACATGACACTAATGGAGCGTGCAAGGAGTATGAGATTGCATGTTGGGTTGGCCTTACAGTTATGGGAATATGTTGTAGAGACCGTTGTTTACTTAATAAACAAAGGACCTTCAAGCCTTTTGTATGGTGGCATTCCAGAGGAAGCATGGATAGGTAAAAAGGTAAACTATTCATTTTTGAGGACTTTTGACTGTGAAGCATTTGTCCATATTGATAAAGAAAATAGAACAAAGCTTGAAGAAAAATCCAAGAAATGCACCTTTATTAGATACAGTCTTAATGATTTTGGTTATCTCTTATGGGATTATGAAAATCACAAAATCATTAGAAGTAGAGATGTCATATTCATTGAGAAGGTCATGTACAAAGATCAATTGTAGGGAAAGAAACAGGAAAAAGAAAAACCAGAATACATGGTGCTTGATGAGATCACTGAAAAAGAAATTCCAAAGGTACCCAAAAATCAAAATGTACAACAACAAGAGAAACATGTACCTCAAACTCTTGCAAGTGTTGTTAGAAGATCTACCGGGTTAAGTAGACCCCCTAAACGATACTCTCCTTCGTTGTATTATTTACTGTTGATTGATTCTGGTGAACTAGAAAGTTATGAAGAGGCGATGCATGTAGACATTAAAGGGAAGTGGGAGCAAGGCATGAAAGAGAAAATGGATTCCTTGGTAAATAACCAGACTTGGGACTTGGTTCAGTTGCCTGAAGGAAAAATAACATTGCAGAATAAATGGGTTTACAGGTTGAAGGAAGAATATGGAGGCAAAAAGTGGTACAAGGTTAGACTTGTTGTAAATGGGTTTGCACAAAAGAAAGGTATATATTTTGATGAAATATTTTCTCTTGTTGTTAAAATGAATTCAATTAGGATTATTTTAAGTATTGTGGCAGTATAATATTTGCATCTTGAACAATTAGATGTAAAAACAACTTTTCTTGATGGGGATTTAGATGAAGAGATTTATATGCAACAACCACAGGGGTATGAGGTCAAAGGGAAGGAAAATTTGCTATGCAGGTTAAAGAAGAACTGTTATGGCTTAAAGGAAGCTCCAAGGCAGTGGTATTTGATGTTTGACAGATTTATGACAGAACAAGGTTATAGTAGATGCCATTTTGATCACTGTGTTTATTTTAAAAGGCTAGAAAAGGGAAGCTATATTATCTTTCTATTGTATGTAGATGACATTCTTGTTGTGGGGTCTAATATGCATGATATAAATGTGCTCAAGAATAAATTAGCTAATTCATTTGCAATGAAGGATTTGGGTGCTGTAAAGAAAATCCTTGGTATGAGAATAACAAGAGACAGGAAAAATTGCAAATTGACATTGTCTTAGGGTGAGTACATAGAGAAGGTGTCTGAGAGGTTTAGAATGTAGAATGCAAAAACAATTAGTACACCTTTGGCCAACAATTTCAAATTAACCAAGGAAATGTGTCCCAAGACATAGGAGGATATAAAATACATGTATAGGGTCCCTTATTCATCAGTAGTTGGCAACTTGATGTATGCGATGGTTTTCACAAGACCAGATATTGCACATGCAGTGGGAGTTGTGAGTAGGTATATGAACAATCCAGGTAAAGAACATTGGGAGGCATTAAAGTGGATTCTYAGGTAGTTGAGAGGTACGTCTACTCGTGCATTATGTTTTGGAGGTTCATACATTGTTCTACAAAGATATGTTGATTCAGATATGGTAGGTGATAAAGATAACAGGAGGACCACCACAGGGTATGTTTTTACTCTAGGTGGAATAATAGTAAGTTGGATTTCAAAACTGCAAAAGGTTGTTTCACTTTCAACAATAGAAGCAGAGTATGTTGCTGCTACAAAGGCTAGTAAAGAAATGATTTGGTTACAGAGTTTTATGGAGGAATTGGGAAAGAAGTAGGAGAATTTGTACTGTGACATTGAGACTGCCA
The DNA here is from genome assembly GCA_009831015.1 of Picea engelmannii. Taxonomy (NCBI): domain Eukaryota; kingdom Viridiplantae; phylum Streptophyta; class Pinopsida; order Pinales; family Pinaceae; genus Picea; species Picea engelmannii. The sequence goes on from ML791478.1 coordinate 478,898, forward strand.
TTTATCTTGCAAAGAACTCATCCTTCCATCCAAATACTAAGCATATACAACTCAAGTACCATTTCATACGATCCATCTTGGAAGATGGACATTTGAAGTTGGAAAATATACATATTAGCCAGAATCCTGCAGACATGTTAACAAAGGGAGTAACCGGAGAGAAACTGAGTTCCTACTCAGTTTTAGTTGGCCTTCAAGCATCAAGGTGAAGTTGAAAAATTTGTTGGGTCCAAGGTGGATCATAGTGTAGAAGGTACAAAAGCGGTGGAGTTGTTATGATCAATCTCCAAGTGGGAGATTGTTGGTTGTGGAGCCTGATTATCTTTCTGATTCAGAGGTCTTTGTTTTCAGCCATGTTTAAACCCCATGAAGACTGTACATGCCTCCACGTGGGGCGGTTGCAAGGTAGACTTACCCCTGAAGGAAAAATTGCCTTGTAAATTTATATTGTAATTTCATAGTAATTCTGGACAGTTCATTATAAGGTCGTAGAACCGACGATAGAAGTTATGTTGGGGTTTTTTTCCCTAGAAGGAAACCCTCTTTTATGAGGGAATTATATTACGACTGTGTATTATTGTTGTTGGCCCTCAACCAAGTTTTGAGGAAATCTTGGTCAGGTTTGGACCACTTTTGGACTTCGATAGGTTGGTCGAAGATGGAACGCCTAGGCGGAGTTGAGATTGCGGATCTCACTTATTTGGCGGGCTATGTGGACCCAACAAGGGGTTCCTTAGGGTTTTTGTAATGGGTTATGGGATGTCAGCCCATGGGTTTACCCATGATTAGGCCTTATTGTAAAAGTATAAATAAGTAAGAATGTAATGTAGAAAGGAGTCAATAGCTTGGAAGGCTAAGTGTAAGTAGTTTTGAGTTGCTTTGTGCAACATAATGCATATGTAAGGCTCTGTGCTCAATAGGGAAGTTGGCTCTGTGCCTTAACCTAGTTTTGGGAAGGAGGATCTGGTGCGAAGCTTGGCTCTGTGGCTTAGTGCACAAGAGCGAATGAATGTAAGAGATTGAAGAATAATAAAGAAGACGAAGCAGTTGGTGGACGTAGCCCCACACTAGGGTGAACCACATATATCTTGTGTCTTTGGTTTGCTTTGTACTTTGTTGGTTATGTTATGAATCTGCTTAGTGCTTTGCTTATTATGTATGTTAGACATATATGTTGATGCTTAGTGCTTAGTTGTGTTAAGAATGAATTAATGTTAGATCTAACTCAGTGCTATGTGCAAAATGATTGAAGTATCTTTATTGTTACTGCGCCGATCTATCTTAGAGTTTGTTCTGCAATGCTAATAAAGCTAATGAATTAATGCATATCACTTTCTAAGTGTTGCTAGAATACTCCACAAAGTGTTATTATCACAGATCTATGTCCCAGCTTGGTTACAAACACCTGAGTCCTGTAACCCCCCCTGCTTCTACCTCAGGTGAGACTTCACCTGCTTCGCGGGTGTTGCCGAAAGGGCCAGTAGTTAGGGTTTTGTTGGTGCGCTGTTGAAGCGTTGAACCCTGTGTTTGCCCCTGTGCCAACAATTGCGAATATTTAATTCTGAGAGAGGAGATTGTGAGATAAAGAAGAGAAATTTATGGCCGGTGTGTTGTAGGTTGTATCCCTTCATTTGTTGGATAATAAGAAAGGAAGGACCTGGCAATTTCGTTGGTGGACGTAGCACTGGGTGAACCACATATCTCTGTGTCTCTATTTGATTGTGTATCTTCTGTGTTATGTTGCTAGTGGTTTTGTTGTTTGGTATGTAGATATGGTTTTGTGTAAGATCTTATTATATTTGTCGAAGGAAGATATATCGTAGTCGATGAGGAGTAAAAAATACTTTAAATTTTAAATAGTTTAAAAAAATAATTCATTTATCAAAGTTTAATTTTAAAGATGCAAAAATTATAATTAAAAAATAATTATCTACAATTTTATTGGCCAGATATATGATATGACTTTGAAATGATTAATTTTATTTTATTTTTGGTGGCGTTGGTTTAAAAATAAAAAAGGTTTTGTTGCATGAATGCTCTGTCAAACCATATGTTATTTTTATTTAAGGTAATTTATTTATGTTCCTTTTGATTCGTGACTGGTTTATGAGTGCGTTGTGGTGTGTCGTGCAAATGGTAGGCCAACTCTAGGACATGAAGTCTTATGGCATTTTCGTTTCTTGTGTCACTACTTTAATGAGTGGGTTCAATAGATTCCCCAAATTGTTAAATATATGGAACTCAATTAGCATTCACCCAATTATTATTGTCATTCATATCAAGGCATTTGGGATTTTCTATTAGCTCAATCAACCAGAGTAACAAAGAACCAAATACTGAATTACTTCAACTAACTTGCTTCGAGAAAGTCCATTGAGTTCTTTGTTTATCACTTAGAAACCCTGCTAACAGGTCACTTGCTATTCAAACTGAATGTAAGTTGAAGAAACGAGATAACCAACGACGTTGTGAAACAAATTGATACAAATGAATGTAGTGGATACACTATCTCACTTTGAACAGAGTGCAATGTCATTGTAGAGCCTCATGTACATTTAACTATTTTTTGTAACCGAAACCGAAAATAGATTTTATATTATAAAAAGAGAGGTTGCACCGAGGTAGCAACTGCAAAATACATCAAAATTGGATCCCATAGGGAGGTTCAACTGTCAAACTAATTTCTACATAAACCATTCTAGATGAGTCTTCTAACACTGGACTTGACTTCCAAGTATTTCCGCTAGTTTCTATCTTAATGAATTAACCTAAGAGACAAACATTTTTAAAAAGCATTCATAATTTAAATATGTACACTGCCACGTGCTTCACCTTCATTGGCCAGTTGAGGAGGGTCAAAATCTTCTTCTATTTCCATTGGGTCACATAGTTGACTTATAGTGTCATCTTCGATTCCTCATAGGGTCAAAATCGTCTTCAATTTCCCTTCACCTTGATTGTTGGAGGCCATTAAAATGGAGTTCAAGTGTAGATCTGCAACTCATATGCCCGCATTATGCTTCCAAGGAGTCCACCCGAAGCCTCTGATGATGTACAAGAGCCATCACATTAGACGAGAGAGGGTTGAAATCATGTTCCGTTTATGTTAGCTTAGCTGAAAGAGAATGATTGATTTATTCTTGCCTCCTTATAATCATTTGAAGATATTTATTCTTGGGGCTGGACATAGTGCCCAAGCCCTAAAGATTCCTTGTTCGCCAACATTGCAACAAAAACCTCCAAAGGAGACTACGAGGGGGATGTTCCTAGAATATTAATATGAAAAATACAGAGAGAGACATTGACTGTCTTCACCCTTCGAGCACCACCACAACAAGTCAAAGTTATGGTTCAGAGCACGTCTAGAAAGCCATACAAAATCTACCCATCGTGACTCCACAACCACCACCTCCAAAGTTGACCTCGCTCTGCCCACCACCTCTCGTCCTCTTACACTCACATAACTGAACTAGAGGCCCCTTTGAACCTCAACAAGAAGAAATACACTATGCTTGATCTTGCATCCTTCCATGATCCCATATACACTAACTTCACTGCATGTGGAGAAAATTTTAACTCGCATGAAGGAGAGATTGCCATGTGAAGGCATGTGAGTCCACATGAGTCATGTCATATCAAAACCACTAATTGTTGCTTGAAACAGAGTGCGAGGAGTGGTTTTAAACTTTGTTTTGTGCCCCCAATTTGACTGCATCGATTTTCCCTAAACGGACCTAAAAGGCCATAGAACTTCCCAAACATTGTCCTCAAATACCATTGCATCGGGGAATTTGAAAAAAACAAGCCCCCCCCAATTTAAACAAAGAGTTCCTTGATGGAGGGATTTGGCCTTATTTGACCATGAATCCGCTTCACCAGTGAGCTCTCTTTTAACATAAAAGAATCAAATTTTCTCAAAAGATTGAGCTAATCATTTGATTCAATTTAAGAGAGAAATTAATTTAACACCTAAGGGATTTCCTTTGTCTATAATTGCTTAGATTATAAACAAAGAGTCACCTATCACAACTAGACTTTTGATTTCTTCCTCTTTCACCAAGAAAATACAACACCACAACACATAATCTTCTACCATATTATTAGATTCATTCCCTAAACCCCCTTGCAAAATTAGCTAGTTCATTTCATTCGGGATCTTGAATTATCCCGTTGCACCTACCACCCCCAACATTTAACTATTTTTGTTATTATTAATTATAAATTATTTTAAATTCCATTTACCATCTCCATACTTGAAAATGTCTTTTTAAATATGCCATTGCTAGACTTGCAAACTTTAAGACATGTTAGAAGGACCTTTTTGCAAGACACGTAAGCTCGAAGTTGGAGCCCTTGTGCCCAAGGCAAGGCGTGCATACGTAACACTGTGGGGGTGTGACTTGAGTTTTAGCCAAATGAAATAAAATGTCCATTTATACGAGAAAAACATCATTTAAATTTTTTTTAAGTTGAGTAAGAGATTATTGAAATTAATCAAATCACATATATAACCCAATAAAATTCAACTTAATTCAAAATAACAATTTAAAGTAAATGAAAATAAAAAACATTTTTAAATGTATCAAGGTTTAACTTTAGCATAAGTTTTTTTTTAACATTTAAATACACTAAAGTTGAACTTTAATAAATTAATTTTTGTGTTTAAACTAATTGAAAGTAATTCCCTAATTCATTCATCTTATCTAACTAGCAAGTTATTAAATTCCCAACTCCTAACACACTAACCACACAAATTTAAGTTAAACATGAATCATTAATCCATTAACCCACTTCACTACCATGAATCCCTTAATACCTAACCCATCACCCCTAAAATAAAAAAACCCAAAATAACCCCAACCACTAATCTACTAACCCTCTCACCATTAACCCACTAACCAATACACCCTCTAACCATTGATCCACTAACTCACAATCCCTCTAACCATTGATCAACCAACCAAACGGTGTGTCATAATCACTAACTAGTTAACTCCCTAATCCATGAAGAGGCAGGTTCTAAGCAACGTTGCTACTCATTACACTTGTTTTATATGTGTCTTTTTATAAAGTCGAAGAAGCCTTGCCAAAAGGATATAAGATTATTAGAAATGGAATAGTATTGGAAAACCATCCAAAGTATCAATTGATTATTGATTGTAATTGTAACGTACCCCATTACCACCACTTACAAAATGCTCTGATACCACACTGTAACATTCCCTGTTACCATCACTTACAAAATGCTCTGATACCACACTGTAACGTACCCCATTACCATCACTTACGAAATGCTATGATACTATACTGTAACGTTCCCAGCTCATTGTCGGGCAACACTACTCCAAAAATATAGTGTGTAGATTTTGCTATATAACATTAGTCTATGCAGAATACGTAAGGTAATGTGCACGACTTCAAATTGGATTGTGCCACACATATTTTCCTCTTTTCACACAACTTATAACAACATAAGTAATACCATACAATTGTGAGCACAAGCATGCTGAGCATACTTGGGTAATGCTTACTATTCTGATTTTTGCTTCAATTTCTTATGTTTGAAGCTCTTCTTGGGCTACCATTTCCCTAATTGCAAATTTATGGTTCGAGGGCAGTCTTGGGCTTCATGAGTTTCATTACATATGAAGCATCTTAATGGTTTCTTGTAGCCAAATTCATCTTCTTCCTCTACCTTTGAAGCATCCTTTTCCTCCTTTGGCTTGTCACTCTTGATAGATATTGAGGAACTTCCGTTCTCTCTAAAGATATTGTTGTTGCCCCTTCTGCTCATTATTTTTCCCTTACATCGAAATATAATTTCTCCTCATCCTTAAACATATTGGTATGCTCAATCTACTGAATATAACGTTACCAAGGCTAGGTTATTATGTTTGCATGCATGGGCTACTTTGTAAAAGATTTAGGTTACCCATAATTTGAAACCTTAAATAACAGTTTGTATGGCTTGGTGAATAGAGGAATTGT
>ML791478.1:484910-501865 GCA_009831015.1 Picea engelmannii
TTTTTTTTTTTTTTTTTTTTTTTTTTTAATTTATTTATTTATTATTATTATTTTAAATTATTTTTTATTTTTTATGGTTGGGTAGTGCTCTTGAATGAGAAATAGACTTGAAGGAGGTAGTGATTGCCTACTAGTTATTGAGACCCTTACAAAGATTTTTACTCTTTGATTTGCAAGTGAATGTATGCCTAAAATTGATTGTGAATATTGTGGGTGCTCAACATTTGGTATTTAATGGGAAATGAACATTTCATGCCTAGGTAGTATAAATTAATTGTCCATCCTATTACACTTTCAGATTCTTTGTTGGTGTATATTTATTGATTCCCATAAATGGTTTGAAGGGTTGCATGCATACCCAACATTGTTATGTGCATCAATGCGATGAATTAGTGGTGAATGTACAATGTTTTAGTAGAGAATAAATTATTCTTGAAACCAGGAGGAGCTCCGTCTGATATGAGGTATTCCCCTTTAGTATTTCTAGAGCATCATACATCTTTAATTATTATTCAATCATATAACATTTGATTCTCTTTGTCAAATACAAGCTCATTCACGTTTAGTTATTATTCAGTCATTTAACCTATTATTGTATTTGACAAATGCAAGTCTAAAGGGAGGCCACCTCCATGATCCACAATGCATTTATGAAAAGGTATGTGCTTCCCATGTTTTTCTACTCTCCCCTTGGTTGTTTTTGATGTGTCTAGGAGCCTACTAAAAGAAACCAAGGCAAGACTAGAAAACATGGGCAACACATGAATCTTCACAAAGATTGGACAACTTAATGGCGAAGGTTGGACATGGAACAACTTTATGGTGAAGATTGGACATGGAACAACCTGAACACACTCTGTTGGGCAATTGGCTCTATTTCAGGTTCTATGATGGAGGACCAAGTATACTATGTTTTCATAAGCGTTCGAAAAAACCACAATGTTGTCATTGGATTGTTGACATTTAAGATCCATATCAGGATTCATCTTTAGGACAATACGCCTTTTATATTCTTTGCAACTGTCATTTCTAGTCTTTTATAGTTGTTTATTGGGTTTTCTATCCATATTCATATTTACTGATTAGATGCTTATTATTGCTACAACTAGGTATTATTTGAATCTAGATGGAGAGGATAACCTAGGTATTTTTTCAATGTGTACAATTCTAAAAAAATATCTCTTGCTTTATTTTTATTTTCTTATGTGAGTATTGTCAATTGTTGCTATAATTGTCCATATTCAATTAGAATTAAAGCCCGACAATTAAGCCTCTTTTGAGTTTTACAATTCTATCCCTTTCTTTGAGCTTATCCCATCCAAAATTCCCCTTCAACTCTAAACCAATTCTGCACCAATTTTTTTATCAATACATGCATGGGTTAATTCCATAGATTATTTGTAAGTAACTCATGTCCCTCTTCATCAAATTGTATAATTTACTTTCCATCCATGCATATTTTTGTTTCAAAATTTTGTAGCCTCCAAAGTAGTGGAATTTATATGCAATATTTCTACATGACTCCATCAACTTTTAGAAAATATTCTATTGATGTGAACATCCATTATGTTAATTAATATTGACTTAGTGGACATCCATGTACAAATATGTGATATTGAGACTAACCTTTTTTGTATTGATTAATAAGGTTGTTAGATGGTTAGTGATCTTGAATATCGAATGGTTAATGGACCTCATCTATGAAGGGGTTAGTGATATTAATGAGTTATCTATGTGTAATGTATAGATAATGAGGTCTTCTAAAAGCAATGTACATACCGAGTGCATAATGTAACATACCACTCCCAATCACAAGACAAAGTATAAGTGTACAACAAGGTTGTAATTTTTTTTTTTTAAACAACACAATACAACATTTTCATAAGCTTAGTCAATGGAAATAAAGATAATAACAAGTAGACAATCTAAGTCGATCAACAACATTGATCATGATCATTAGTGGTTTACACCATGACATCAAGTAATTGTGAAATGATTAAGGTACAATAAAGCCATATCGTTTATTCATCCTTAGTTTCTATTGATAAATATAAAACATTATATTTGTTTTAGGCTCTAAGGTGTTTATTATATTGTAGCACTTGTCAACACAAAAATATTTAAGATATAGAATCAAGTAAACAATTTTTTTTTTTAACAGGAACGGATATGGGATTGTATTTAATCACTTGGCTTAAATGTCTTTAATCAGATTACAAAATGTGAGGAGAAGTCAAGTTTTCCTCTACAACGAGTACTTCAAATGCCCCAATGCCCAAAAACCGGAGGTTTCTACAACTAGCCAAAGACTCAATCTCTGTTATTTTCCCTAACTTGTAAATATAGACGAACTGGTCCAGTAAAATGCGGAAGAACATGCGAGTACTAAACTCTCTTAAGGAATGGGATCCCAGTCCTTGTCCCTGTCTCTTAGAAGGGAGCTGACTGAAAGAAGAGTTGCTTTGTTGGCTTCTGCGTTTGCGTCCTTGTTATTCTCCCTCAGCACATGGAAGAAATTTATACTCTGAAAGGACTTAATTAGGGACTTGATTCTTGACACCAATGTTGGTAATCTAAGGTTTTTGGGAGGAATATTGTCCACTATAGCTTTTATAATCGACTGAGAGTCACCAATTACATTAACCTCTTGGATGCCTAGCTCTTTGACTTGCTTGAGACCTTGAGACAAAGCAAGAGCTTCAGCTTGGATGCTGGTATTGTGGTCCAAGCCCCAGCTGAATCTATGTTCAATTTCTCCTACTGGATTCTTAATGACACCACCTGCACCAGCTTTCCCGAGATTGCCTTTGGCTGCCCCGTCGAAGAGAAGAGTGTGTTGAGAATGATTATGCAACCAGGCTAAAAAGTCTTTTTCGTTAAGTTGAATTTGCCAATCTTTTATTGGCTTGCTTTGTCTCGCCACTTGTTCAAACTAGAGGCCCAACCTTTCTCCCCAATCAATTTCATGCTGGCTTAAATTTGTTACCTCAAGTTGGACACCCAGGCTTTCCTTCAGTTGGTGTTTGATTTTAGCCGAGACAAGCTTCACCTCTTGCACTTGAAGTTTGAAAATTCTCTTGTTCCTTTCAAGCCAAATTTGCCAACAAATGATTTTTGGCAGGGAGTGCCAGACCACCTTGAAGCTTTCATTTTTTGGAAGTACCCCTGGATAGCTGCTCAGCTAGGTAGCAAACAAGTCAGCGATGGAGGTGGGATAGGTAAAAGCATTATTCGAGGGTTCCAGAGCCTCGTTCCAGATCTCTCGAGCAAACTTACAATCCAACATTAAGTGACTAAGATTTTCTTTGTTTTCGAGGCACATTATGCATTGGGAGGGCCCATGAATACCTCTTTTCTTCAAGCGATCCCCTGTCAGAATTCTATTGTGGCACATGAGCCAGCAGAAGAAATCTATTTTAGGAATTGTTTTGTGGATCCAAAGCCCCTTCCAAATCACAGGGTTAGGGGGGACGTGAGGTTGTTGCATCAATTTTTCATAGCCTAGAGCCACTGTGTAGCTACCCGATTGGGAGCCCCATCCGTGTTTATCTTGTCTCCTGGCGTGGATTGGGGCCATGCCCTTCAGGAAATTGAGAAGCATTTCACCATCTTGCTTCAGCTCCAAAGGCACCTGGAGCATCTTCCAACCAATCCAATTGGAATCTTCCCAGCATGAGATATCCCAAAGTGTGGTGAAGCCCACGTTGTCCATCCAATCTTGAAGTGCGCGCAACGAACTAATTTCGGCGAGTGGGGGATGATCCATAATGCTGTATTCCCAGATTTTAATGAGTTTGCCATTGCCCAGAATCCGAAACAAATGAAGCTTTATCAAAGGGATGACTTTAATACAGAGCTTGAGGAGGTGCGACCCATTTTTTGGAAGTGAGTTGTCGAGGCAACATTTTCTTTGACCCCTGAAGTATTTTTTCCACAGTGAATTTTGCGCCCAGTCAGGCTTTGGAGCGATTATTTTCCAGACTTGCTTGGCTCCCATTGCAACATTTTGAACGCTGAGATCTTTAAAATTCAGACCGTCTTCTAGTAGGGGCTTGGTGATTTTGTCCCAGCTTACCAGGGGGATTCTCTTTTCGTTTTGCTTACCGCCTTTCTAGAAGAAATTGCGAATGTAATCTTCCATTTTCTTGAGGATACAAGCTGGAGCCAACATGGCAGAAAATTGAAAGATTGGGAGACTGTTAAGGACAACCTTAATAAGCACTGTTTTGCCAGTATGATTGAGCCAAGAGAAGCCCCAGACCTGAATCTCTAGCTTGAAGTGATCTAGAAGAGGGAGCCAATCTCTGCTAAAGGCTGCCTTTTGGAAAATTGGAAGTCCCAAGTACTTGAAAGAGGACCAGTTGGAACAGGCTGCAAAGCCCAGGCATCTGGAGATGGCATTGAGAATGCTACCAGGCACATTCCAACAGTAAATATGGCATTTCCCTTTATTTAGGATACTTCCCGTTGCATCACAGTAATCATCCAACACTTCTTTGAAGTGAGAGGTCGAAATCAAATTGGCTGCACCCAACAACAAAGAATCGTCAGCGAACAACGCATGATTAATATTTTTGACTCCTCTTGCTATGTTCAGGCCCATTATCTCTTGGTCTGCCTGTTTTTTTTCCAAATAAAAACTTAAAACAGAAGCTTGGAGGACGAAAAGGAGGGGGGAAAGGGGGCAACCCTGTCGAAGCCCTCTTGAGGCTTTGAAGAAATCTGCTGCATGCCCATTCACCAAGGGAGAAATCCAAGGTTCAAAAATACAAGACCGTATCCAGTTGATGAAGTTAATCCCGAATCCAAATTTGTGCATAACGTCAAAAAGAAAGTTGTGTCTGACACGATCAAAGGCATTTGCGAGATCAAGCTTGACAACCATGCCCTTTTCTTTTCGAAGCAAACTTGAGTGTATCGCCTCTTGAACTAAGATGAAGTTATCCCCATTCTATCTCCTCTGAACAAATCCCCCTTGATTCTCGGGGATAATAGAAGGGAGTAAACTTTTCAATCTGCCGGCTATCACTTTTGTTATCAACTTGTAACCAATATTGCAAAGAGATATAGGGAAAAATCTATTGAAGGCATTGGATCCCTTTTCCTTAGGGATGAGGGCAAGGAAGGCAGAATTAGTGCTGCCCCCAATTTTCTGACAGGCTTGGGATTTCAGGACTAATTTATGCAAGTCCTTTTCGACTATCTGCCAACAGGTTTGGAGAAATTTGGCTGTAAACCCATCTGGTTCGGGGGTTTTATCGGGCTCCATGGAGAAGAGGGCAGCCTTAATTTCTTCTCCGGTCACCTTAGCTTTGAGAATCTGGTTCATTCTCTTGGTGATCTTTGAAGGTACTATCTCGAGGAATTTGGAATTTTGGTCCCTCTCCCCTTCTTCACTGTAAAGGCTTTTAAAATGGGAGTAAGTTGCCCTTTTGATGCTGGCAAAATCTTTGTGAGTAGTGGCTTCTTCTTTGATTTCTGAGATGGAGTTAAAGTTTCTTCTCGCTTGGGCTTGTTTGTGGAAGAAGGAGGTGTTCCTATCTCCCACTTTTAGCCAAGTGCTGCGAGATTTCTGTCTCCAATATTCTTCCTCGACAAACAAGCCTTGTGAAACTTCTACTGTAAGTCTACTTCCTTGTCTAAAATTTCTTTTGTGATTTCTGTACTTTCCGTCTGTAGTTGGTGGAGCTCCAGGCTGGCTTGAATTTGTTTTCTTTCAGAAGCTGGATTAGGGAGGGTTTTGGCCTAGMTTTTYAGGACTGCTTTCACTCTTCTGAGTTTTTCCTMCCATACGTAGAAAGAAKATCCCTTGACAGGCTCCCTCCAACTTTCCTCTACCTTCTTCATGAAATCYGATTCCTTGACCCATAAAGGGATAAATCTGAAAGGAATAGGATGTAGATTTTTTTGGGGTAGGAATTCAAGTTTTATGGGCTTATGATCTGAAACACTGCAAGGGAGAATATGCATACTAGCCTCTAGACCTAWAAGAAGGAAAGAAMTTTGAACAAGAAATCTATCAAGKCTTGTTGCAATATGACCAGGTCMTATTCTTTTATTTGACCAAGTGTACTTACCATTGGAGGGCTTGATGTCAAGCAGATCCCACTCTTGCATGAGGTCCTCCACCCATTTTCTTGTCGGGCTCCTGACAGTACTGCCTCCTCGCTTCTCCGACGAAAGCAAGGTGAGGTTAAGGTCACCGACGATGATGACATTTTCCACATTCTCCGTTTCTGCCAGATGCCAGATGGAGTCCCAACAAGTCTTTTTTTCCCTTGCGTTGACTGGTGCATAAACATTGAAGAGGCTGATGACCTCCTTTGTGTCCATAAGCTGAAGTTTCAAATATAGCCAATGGTCATTTGAAATTTCAGTGATCAGTGCATACTTGCTGCTATTCCAAAGAGAGCCCAGCCCACCCGAGGCTCCTCACGCCGAAACAACCAGTCCTCCACCTTTCTTCCAAAAATTCTTGCTAACTTGAAGGAAGTCTTTGCCCTCCATTTTTGTCTCCTGGATTAATAGAATATCAGGGGTTTCTATTCTTATAAGGCTTCTCACGACTTCTTCTTTCATTTTGTTCCCCATACCCCTGCAGTTCCAGGAGATGACCTTTATCACTTACTTTTTTGAGTGTGTTGGGCTCCCTTGAAGCCCTGTGCCTGATTCGTTGTCATCTTCGGGGTTTTTGCTAAAAGTTTCTCGAGGGTTTGCTGGCTGCCTTGAAGCTTATCTTTGTAGGTTTCCTTCTCTCTCTTATGTCGAGCAGACTTTCGGCCTCTTGTCGATCTTTTGGCCGAAGTTTGTGTGTCCCCTATTTCTCCTTCCTCTTCCAACTCCTCCGAATCTTGTTCCTCCTCTTCAACTTCTGCTTGTTTATCCTTGAGGCTTTCAGGGGCACTTTCCCTGATTCTCAGAACTAAGGATACCCCTTTGTTAGGGGACAATGAATTTTGTTTTTCGACCTCTTGGATTTCCTCTTATGCTGAGCTTAAGGGCCCAAATTTGTTTGTTTGACCATTTAGGGAGAGGCCATGCTGATCAGGAGCCGACTGAGGGCCTTTGTCTTTTGGAGCCCCAGATATGGGGTTTTTTTGTTCGCTTGATCTTATTCCATCCTTCCTCCTCTCTTTCTTTCTCACCATTGCTTGGGTAGCCCCTGGAAAAGTGTCCGTAGACATGGCATTTTCGACACTTGAATGGTAGCTGCTCGTAATCTAATTTCTGCACATGAGTCCAACTGTTGACTTTGATTTTTATTGCCTCCAGTAGTCCCACCTCTAGATCGACCTCAACACAGATTTGGGCACAGTCATATTGGTCCTTATTGTTAGCCCGATCAATAAATTTGCCCAGAGCATTACCTATGTGTTTGAGGGAGTCCCAATTCTAGCAGTGAACCCGGAGGTTCGACAACCTGACCCATATTGGAACGACCGTAGGGACATCCACTTCTAGATTGAAGTCCAATGTCCACTTGTTGAGATACAAGCCCTGAGGGCCCATGAAATAGGGCCCATTCAGAAATATCAAATCTTTGTCCTCTTTTGCAGTGAATTCAAACAAAAGGAAGCCTCTCCCCAAGAAGTAAGAGGTTATAATATTCTTAATCAAGGGTTTCTTGTTTTTGATCACCCAGTTCTCCATCTCTTTTGGTGAGGGCCAAAGGCCAGTAAACTGTACCACAAGGGCTCGATCCGCCAGGGACAGGGCGACCTGGATCGATTTCTCTAGAGGGAGGGAGATTTCAGGAATATCGTCTAACCTTTTCACGAACTTAGGGGGTTCAAAAGTCTTCTTTTTCGGTAGAGAGGCAAGCATTCGGTTGAAGACATCCTCAACTGTTGGAGTGGACGGCAAGGGAAGCACCTGGGAGGAGCCCAGTGCCTCCATGGCGGCATGAGGAACCTTGGAACAGTCGTGCGCGGGCTCACGGGTCGCTTGTTCTTTCCTCTCGCTTTTTTCTCAAAAAAACTATGTAGAATGAGATTCATCAGAATCAAGTAAACAATTAACCATATGGAGATAACAAATTAAAATAAGGAAGCAATAAGGTAAGTCAAAATTATCCTAGATAGAAGAATTGATCACAACCCAACTTGGGTATTCAATAATGAACCAAATTGTGACCTGATCATCGTTGTCTGGAAAGAAATTTATAACCTGAACATCGCTATCTGAAAATTTGAACAGGTACGCTTTATTTGAGAGAGAAGACATAACCCAAAGCTTAAGGATTTAGGTATGAAAAGTAAAGTAGGAAACCTTCAATTTGAATGACCATTTAGCCTCTACTAAAAGAGTGCGACTGGTGAGACTCTAGTTCAATGAGCAAGAATTTTAACATGATAATCCTTGAGGTCTGAGATTCTTAATATTAACTTCTAGTATACAATGATTGTATTAGCATAACAAAAGAAAAACTAATCTAGTTCTCCATTGTTGTTCGGTTTATTTTATATACCACAATTTGCGTAGCTAAATGAGAACATTTTCATTATGTAAGATCACCTTCGTGTAGATATGCCTATACAAAACATAATCATTCCTAAGTGTTTTTTTTTTTTTTTGGGTTTTAAAAACAATTAGTTACAAGATTAAAGCAATTCCTCCATTTGGTTCATGCTCAACCACTGTTAAGAAAAACAATTGGTACAGTGATAAAATAGATTCTATCATCAGATCGATTCTTCAATACTGTTATTAAGGATGCTAACAGTTACAAAGTAAAATTTATTTCCAACGTTCAATCTCCTCAGAAAATACTAGAAGATTAATAATTACAATTTAACAATCGCTTGGAACTCATGATCCATGCATATTCAACATGAAACATTGTTTCTTATACTATAATTTATTTAATACTATGACAAATTGTTACAAAAACACTGTATTTCAATGCCTTAGAATACTAAGAGATCTTAATGGCATGCATATCATTAAATCGAAATTTGCAATTTAAAATGAACATATATACAATTAGGTACCGTAACTGGAGTTGACGAGAAGTGGAGTGATCTTCACTTGAAGCCTTGTGCGCTCCTTTCCTCTTGCTTTCTAAACCAAGAAATTCACCAGTACCTGCCAGCCAACGCTAGGGGTACTTTTCTTCCCCCTTATCCCCCTCGAGCCCCAAAGGGACCACACACAATAACCAGAAAAACAATAGCTTCCAAGCTTGCCTCGCAAGGAAGAGATTCCACTCTTTACACAAGCTTGGAGTCCCAACTCTCAAAAGTAAAACATAGTTCAATATAATTTTGGCAGCATAACAACACCAAAAAAAAGTGAGCCCCATTCCCCTTCTACCCCATTTCTTTTATAAGTAAATTCTCATTGACACTTGTCCACATGCATAATTAATTCAATTTTTATTTATTTGTTAGTGATTATTCACCCACACACTTATCTCACTCTCCCCAAGTTGCACAAATAATTACCCATTTTATTTTATTTAAAGAGACAATTTCCCTCACATTCCTCAATGTGTTCCTATTTTTGCTCTTAGTTGTCCCTTTGTTCCCCAAATTTTCATTTAATGAGTGTCCCCTAACTATATCTTAGTTAGAGTTGGATTAGAAGTCTTATTTTAGTTATGATTTGTGGGAGATTAACTCAAAATGCTATTCTGTGTGTACACCTATTCTCTCATGTTTTATTTCTTTCTATTTTAAAAATCCCTTTTATTAATTTCAAGCACACATGTGCATTTTTATCCAACCTTTAAATTTTTTATTCACCTTTTCCCTAGAGTTTGATTTTATCTCAAATCGTTTGATTTATTTAATATTTTTAATTAGTCCCTTAATTGAACTTAGACTTAGACTTAGTCTTAGGCTTAGGCTTAGACTCTTGTTAGGCTTCTAAGTTTATAATTTACTGACTAATTAATTATTTTATTTTAACAAGGTCTTAACATTTCAATGTTTTCTAGGCCACCTAGATTTATTGACTCAAGTTTTAATTACGTGACATGCCCTTCAAGACACACCTCTGTGCTCCAAGGGTGCCACTTGCCTTTGAACAATTTTGGAATTTTTCCCGACCCTTGGAGTCAACACTCGATTCGGTTGACCTTGTAAGAGGCTAAGTGCTTCTAAGGAATACAGATCTCTCCTTATTGCGCGCCCCTTAGATTTCCTCGTGAGCGACTGTCTTAGTATGCCCTCACGACATCGTGTACCTCTCAAACTAGGTAATCGTTAACCTACAATTTAGGTTACGGTGGGAGTGCTAGTAGGTTGTGACAAGAACGCTGCCACAACTCTCCCTTAAATGTCTAGTTTATGTGCATGACCCATTTACTCCTTATGTGAGTCGGATTAGCAAGTATCATCAAGCCTACATCCACTGGCAAAAATAGTATCAATAATCCATATACATAAATCATACTATAATCAAACATATATCACATGTGCGTAAAATGAAATACTCAATCAAAATACAATCTACTCCCTGACTCAGTCTAGAGTCCAAGGAAGTCCATTGATGCCATCGACATCCATAACCTATCCCGTGTCCTGCACACTCAGGAGAACTCATCAATAATATCTGTCAATACATTACATATGAAAGCAACAATGAATTACAATACATCATCATCATCATATATAACTAGATCACTTGCACGCAAGTGTCCTCAAAGAATAAGTCAATAAAGTGTGATCAGTAGTACAAGATGTTACACACACAAATATAATGTAATATTTATAGTGGAATTTTTTGTTTTGAGGTTTTTCTCCACTATACATGTGGTGTCACCTCTTTTGTTTTATGTAATGTTTATATCTTGTTTGGGTTTTGGATTATCTTTATATGCTCAATTTCTTGTTAATCATGCATTGCTTATGATGTTCATTAGCTATTATGAAAAATCATATGTATTAATATCCCATAAGCATACCATTGATTTTCTACCAAAACCAACAAAACTTTGTTGCTTTCATGAACCATTCTACTTGAAACATACCAAACTAGAAAATTCTCAACACTTACAAACTTTTTTATAAAATCATTTAAACCAACAAAATATCCTTGTATGTCTGCACTTTTGTTATCAATCTTTGTTTGATCTCAACAAACCTGTCTCCATGGTTCCTTGAGGACCAAAGGACTGTGATCTTCCTTGGAATCCAACCTCATTCAACTCTTGGAAAATCATTCGAACAAATAATAACACCGATATGATAAGTTATTAGTAAATAAACTTGTTCAAAATGAGTTGTTAGCATGGGCCAAATCAAATTGTTTTTTAGGCTAAGGTGATGCAGGGCAAGATGTCCTCATTCTAATAGTTGATGTTTGTACAACAACAACATATACAAAACACATTGTCAAAAAATATGTGTTAACACCTATTTTAGTCCCCATATGACATACAATTAAACTAAATTTGCTTTTCCTGTCATTTAAATCCTAATTAAACTAAAAACTTTTGTGTGTTGTCTTTCAAATCCATGATGAGCTCCTTTTCTACATAATATTTAATTGTTTTTCCTCTCTTAACTCTTGGGATCCACACAAATTATTGAGGGAAATCCAATGATAATTTTCATTGGCTCCTATGAGAAAGTACTGCTCTAATACCATGTAGGGTACTTCACATCTCTCAAGTATTTGTCATGTTTCACTTTATAGATTTACAATATTCATAGGTTGTTGGGGTGGTTTACCTAAACATTTAAATGTTACACGTGGTCACATATATAATATAAAGTGTCAATTCTTCGCTACCATCTTCTCTGGCTAATTTCGTTAATTTTTTTTAATACATAGAGGTTCGTTGGATATTTGATGAACTGTTTGACAAATATGTTTGTCAGAGGTATGGCATCTTTTTCAGTTATACTATTTTTATGTCAATTATTTGATGTACATCTTCATCAGGTATCCGACGCACTGTTCGACAGACATATCCGTCGGAGGTATGGAACCTACGTCAAATATACTGTTTTGCTGTTGGATATTCGACATACATATCTTTTAGATATCTGACAAAATTCCTGACATACCTACATATCTTGTTTCACTATCGAACATGCGAAGATTGTTTACGTCAAACCAGGGACACGTATGGACACGTATGTCCATCATATATCCGACATAAATTTTTTGTCAGATAGTTGACACATATCCATTGATGACACTAGTAAACACGGTTCATCGAAGGGCTAACAAAATCGCATCGACCAACCAACGTATCACCATAAGATTTCAGTTCACAAGAAGTAGTGCTTGGAGAGAATACTCATGGGTTTGAAAACTAGCTTCTTCCACAATCAATCGGTTTTTTCGCAAGCACAAGGTTATACAATGATAATAAGTTACAACAAAATACCAACTCCTTTGCCAGAAGAAGTTCGTCTAAATCCTCCCGGAAAAATGATTGATCTCTCAAAATACACTAAGGTCAACAATATATTTTGAATGCATTAAACTGGACACTTGTCACCTACGGAATTAACTTTAGCCACTAGGTGACTCGTTCCCATCCCTCGGGAACTTAGGATAAATAAATATCCATAAATTACACTTTTTTTCAGAAATATTGATAAAATATTCCCTTGGGCTTAAGCCCCCTTGGCTTAGCCCCCATTTTTCCCTTTTTTGGTGGGGTTACCCCCCCCTGTCTATTTTTGTCTGAGTATTATGTGCGAAACAATGTGATAATATTAATAATTGAGTGTGATTACATGTTACAAGGAAAAGCACACTTGCCTATTTGCATCTCTGCTCACCAGTCTCATAACCACACATGCCCGCAAATACATATACATCCATATATATTTATTTCTATAACTTGGTTAGATGTGCACTTCAAAGTAATCCCCACACACTTACTCAAGTGTGCACAACACTATGAAATGTGTGCATCTTACCTTGATGTGAAACCCCGTGCAGTTACCCAGGTGTGTGCAACACTATGGAATGTGCACACCCTTTTCTTTGATAACAAACCTCGCACACTACTCAAGTGTGCACAAAACCAAAACTTGGTACCAACATCTCACCAACCTATATGTACATTTACATTTAGAATTGGTACCAACAACTCACCAGCCTATTGTACAATTACAAATGGGGTTCGGGTTAGGGACATTACAATAATTGCTTGTAAGTTGATATTGAGAATGAAATTGTTATCAATTGTGACTAATATAGGTTGAATCTTCCTAAGCTAGTGATTTGGATTATGTAGAGAGAAAAATGAAGGTAAAAATATAGATGGAAACACACAAAGATATTGCAGAGAGCTCAATAGTATAGTGAAACCCAAATTTTATTAATGAATGAAATGGAAAAAGACTGTAAAATGCAAAGCCATATAAACTAATTAGAATGGTGGTATCTATGAAGAGAGGTGTGTCGACTATTCTCATTTGCAAGTAAACATTACAAGAGGCCAAAAGTACCTTTTAACATAAAGTAAGATGCCCTAAGATGAAAAAACCCTAAAAATTCAAAACCCTAACCCTAGGAAATGATGTGGAAAAAGGAATGTGAGCCTCGAGAAGGCAAGTTGACACATCAACTTCTCGGGGCCACAACTTTTGCATACAAAATCCATTTAGGGAATTTCTTGGATTATTACAAATATTAATCCATGATCCATGTGTTTGGTATGCCACCAATTTTGAATTGTGTGGCCTATGTCAATTACCAAAAATGCAACGGAAATTCCCAAAATATGTGTTAGAAATTCGAGACCCAAAAAACTCTAGTAGGGTTGCTAATAAGTAGAACCATTATGAGTTAGTGGAATAGGTGGGTGGCCATGAATATCCACTTGAATCAGAAATCCCTTATTATAAAGCAATGGTCCCCATTTCAACAAGTTCCTCCATCATATAGGGAAACTTTTGTTGAATCTAATTTTTGGTGAGCCACTCAACCTAGTGAAGGAGTTGCCCTACTTTAACATCCTGATAAAGTTGGATGTTCTATTGGTGAGTGACCTTCATGTTGGTGTCCATGATTTAGTTGACTATATACTACTCATTGTTGTCGAGATTGAGTTCTATATATGACAAGTTCTCAAGCACCTTTTAGGTGTCCAAGAGAGGTGGAAAATATGGTCGAAGCAACTCCACATTAGATATAGGGTGCAAGCCAAGGAAAGAGGGAATACTTAATTAAAAATAATTATAATCCACATCCTTGGTGATGGTGCAAGGTGCATATCGGAGTGGGTGGAGCTTCTGATGGGGTCTTGTGAGGTGTTTTTTCTACAAATGCAACCATACCTTATCTCCCACTTCAAAACTTGTGTGCACCCAATGTTGATCACATCATTGCTTGTACTTGGCATTGTATCTTTGCAAAATATTAGGAACTTGTTGTTGGATGTGTTGGATGCATTAAAAAAAATGGCTACTTTATCAACCTCGGTTTCAACATGGGAGAATTCTCCCTATAAAGATGCAATTGACATAGTTAAGTAATTTGGGGCTTGTAACACACTCGACCCCTTGAGATTCATTTGGTAGGTGGGGTGTATGAAATTCTTCAAATTTCCTTGTAAGTTACTTCTTGACTAGGACCCTAACATTGATTATGAGATTATAGGTTAAATATGCTCCTCAAGATCTTTCAAATGACTATTAATATGCTCGATTATGAGCCCTGAACAAGAAGATATGGCCCCTCAAAGTTCTCAAGCATTACCCTCAAGATGACATCATCACATCCATGTGGCATCCACATGGACCTCGTTCCACATGTTCCAATTGAAATCATCATGTCCACATGAACCTAGTTACACACGTTCCATCTAACATCATCATGTCCACGTGGACCAACGTTGCACATACCAGCCAATGGGGATTATTCTTTAAAAATGCCGATAGATACATTGGTGAGACTCCCGATGACATGGTTTAGAAAGGGATGATGAGGAATCGACCCAATCTGCTGATGAAGACTCTAGAAAAGTGATAATGGCACGAATTGACTAGATTTCCAATGGTCAAATCTATCAAGCCCCTTTGAAGAGAATCGACCAATTGTTGATGGAAAAGCATTGAGATGATTGTCGATGAGACAAACCTACCAAAGCGTCGATGAATGGATTCGAACGATCATTGATGGAAAGGGATCATTCTAACCAATCAACTCAAAATCACCAATGAACACACGAAAACTCAAATCGTCGATTTGATGAACAATCGACCAAAAATCGTTGATGAACACATTACGACTAGTTATTCCACCGACAAGTTAATCGGTAAAAGCATAAATCGAAGGAAATTACAAATCACCAATGAATACTCTCTTTCTCAATCAATTATGGAGAATCGGTCCAACTTGCAGATAAAAAAGTCGGCCCAAACCACCAACAAGTTATAATTTTTAAGAGTGAGCGAAAATAATGGGTCGATCACCGATGAGGCCAGGGCATAGATCTCAATGGCATTGGATGGTTTAGATTACTCGAGGGTGATTCTTTCAGGAAATTTATAGAGTTTTCAAGGCCACTCTTAACTAATGGGGATTGCACTGAGGTTCTTCCCCTTGTTTCCTGTCATGCCATTGGAGAGAAAAGGAATTCATAACTTGCCTTCTTGGAGCATATACCTCATGAAACTCCAAATTTTAAAATCATGACAATGCTTCAACACAAATTCAAATAGATATGACAACATATTGGAAAATTATGTGCTCATGAAATATAAAGTGTGCATCCAACCAATCATTTAGCCAATACACTATTCCTTTTTCTACTCAATCCATGCATTTTAGGCTCACCGATCTCTCGTTTATAACTGAGAATCCACAGGGGCTTACTCCCATGCTTATATTCATGAAGAACACATTATAAACAACAATTTTCTAGCCTAACACTGTTAATATTCAAAGGATAAATACACCAACATTTAAGCTTATAATATTCAAACACAATGCACAACTTTGTTGTAGGATGAGATTAAAGAATTTGATTCTCAATGGAATCAAGAATTCATGAGTACATATGAATTCAACACACACATATTTCTTCAATTCTACAACGATTAAACTTGAAAATTCTCCACACAGATTCTTGCAACACTCAAGATTTTAACTCTGAACTACAAGAGGTATGCAATAGACTTCCAAGAGAGAATAAATGGTAAGAGAGTACTATGCATACTAGAAACATGGAACGTAAGTCCATTCGATTTATAACAAATTTCTACACATAAACTGTACCATTTCATAAATTGCACAAGCATACATATTTTATAGAGCACAATGAGAGATTTATCTGTTGTAAATTGCTGACCAAACAACTGACTGAGGGTGAATGCTTTGCCACCCAACCATAGGCTCTATTGCATTGATATATTCTACAATAAGCCACCCCCATGCCAAGACATGATACCACAAGGAAAACTAAGTCTTTTAAGGAATTTAATTGATGTGAACACCACTCTCCTTCACAAGCAGTCAAACGACATAATTCCCCTTTTTACCACCAAGCCCAGGGCCTCCACGAATTTCCCAGATGCCTTCTTAATTGGATTATCTCTGAACAAGGGAGTCCCTTCACTACCTCTACAGTCCCTCTACAGTCCCTCAACACCATCTCCTCTCAATTCCAGTTTCCTTGGCCATCCAACACCAACTTTTCCCAAGTCGGGTTCAAGGTTGTCTACTCGAATTTAGCAGTGCCAAATTCGAGATTTAGTGAGTCTTTTCACTTAGAAAATGACCCAACTCACCTTTTTTGTTCCCCTTGCTCGTGGGATCTTCCAAAATTCCCCCCCTCAAACTCCCTTTTCACCCCTCATGCATTTTCTTCATTTTCCTCAAGAAGGTTCAAGATTTCCCCTTGGTTGTGGTTGTAATGTTCCTTTCCAAATAGGAGCTCCAGAGAGGAGGCTTAATGGTCTAAACCACCCCGTTAGACTATATCCAGGGCCAAAGAGGGGTAAACAGGGTTACTAGAGGTCACTCTAGTCACAGGTGTTATATTC
>ML791478.1:514560-525822 GCA_009831015.1 Picea engelmannii
AAAAATTCTCCTCTGATGGCCATGTGACTTGGTTAAGGAGAATGGCCCAGGTCTAGTCTTTATCCTTGATCATGTGACTTGACAAGGACTGATGAAGACTCCAAGTACATATGCATCGGAAAAACATTCTCCTCCGATGGCCAGGTGACTTGGATAAGGAGAATGGTTGAGGGCGTTGATGTTCTCCATGTATTAGCATCATGCATATATTCTCCTCCGATGTCCATGTGACTTGGCTAAGGAGAATGGCCTAGGGTGTTGATGTTCTTCATGTATTAGCATCGGGCATATATTCTCCTCTGATGGAAACGTGACTTGGCTAAGGAGAATGGCCCAGGTGTGGTCTCTATCCTTGATCATGTGACTTGAAAAGGACCATTGGAGACCCAAGGTGTTATGTGGGAGAATTATACATAAACTAGGTGATATGTGGGAAAAATATACATCAACTAGGTGCATGCCAGAGAAAACTACATCAACCAGGCTCAAGGACAACCTTTCTATGAAAGAAGAAATTAAAGTATGGAGAATGTCTCCCTCATTGAAAGGGAGTGTTGAAGTTTTGAAACTTTAGGTAGTCATTCTCCACATTGAATACCACAAAAGAGAAGTAGGCCCCGACTGGAAAATATTAAAGTGAAATTGAAGACCCTAGAAGATAAGTCGGCCCCACAGGAAAAAGACAGGATAAAATTAAATATCTAGGAAGAGAATTTGGCCTCACTAAAGTGACTGAACAAGTATAAATAAAGGTGTAGAATTCTCATTTGAACACACACTCAACTCTCACTCAAGGAAAAGAAGGCACAAGTCTAAGGGAGGAATAGAAGACACTGCAACTGGAAGATCTGGGTACTTTATCTTGAGTGCTACCTCTTGGAGAGTTGCGCTAGGTTTGGGAGGTGACTTTGTATTATCTCTTAGTCTATTTTTTTATGGTGGTAAACCTGTGAAATCTCGAATTTATTCCTCTAATAAAGGTTGTTGGGTTTTCTCCCAAAGATTGGGTTTCCCAGGATAAATTATTTTGTCTACAGTGCATGGTTAATATTTCTAGATCTTGTTCTTTCCACTGCATTGTAATAGTTTATGTTTTCAATGTATAGTTATTCTATGATAACAACTGTATGAAAGTGAATCTTGTTTTGAAATCATAAGGAAATAACTATCAAGATCTAAGAATTACAAAAATCAACACTACCGAGCCCAAAAAATGTCGTTTAGAGATTCAAAACGACCCCGAAAGTCTGGGATCCGAAAAACTGTAAAAGAACTGCCAAAATGGAAACTGTTCTTTGAGCCAGTGGAATAGATGGGTGGCCACCGATATCCACTTGGATCAATCCTCCCCCCTTAGGAGGTAATGGTATCCATTGTGTTGAGCACCCCCATCATACGAGGAAAATTCTACTGAACTTGGCCCTGGGTGAGCCACTTGCCTTGGTGCAGGAGAGGCCTTGCTTTGACAACCTGATAAAGCTGGATCCTCTGTTGGCGAGTGCCCTTAATATGAGTGTCCCTAATTTGATCAATGGATGCATGTTCCATGTAGTTGGAGTTGAGATTTGTCAGTGTCAACTGCTCTGCGATCTAAGATGTGTCCAATAATGGTGGGAGGTATGGTTGAAGGAGGTGCACATTGAACATTGGGTGCAGGCCAAGAAAGGGGGGAATACTTAGCTCAAAAGAATTGTCAATGACAACCTTGGTGATGGTGTAAGGTCCATAACAAAGTAGATGAAGCTTCTGATGGGGTGCTGTAAGGCGCTCTTTCAGCAAATGCAACCAGACCTTGTCTCCCACCTGAAATTTGTGTGAAACCTAGTGTTGATCATGGAATTGTCTGTACTTAGCATTGGATTTTTGTAAAATATCATGGACCTGTTGCTGGATGTGATGAATTTGTTAATAAACTTGGTAGATTTATCGGGCTCAGATTGAGCATGGGATAATTTTTCCTATGTGGATGCAAGGGGTAGTGTGACATCAATGGTACCCAATGGTTGAAATCCCAACCCCACCTGAAAGGGACTATGGCCAATAGAGATATGAATGGCTCTGTTGTAGAAGTGTTGAACATTGAGGATACTCTCATCCCATGTGAGTGGATTCTTTGAGTTGTACATGTGCAAGATATGCACAATCATTCTGTTGACGAACTCTATATGGCATTAGTTTGGGGGTGGAAGGCAATGATTTGGGGAGCTTGGTTTCCAAGAGTGACCAGGGACTAGAATAGAATGTGCTTAGGAACCTGCTGTCCGGATCTGATATGATGGTTTGTGGTATCCTAAAGTGTACCCACACCCGTTCAAAGAAGAGCTTGGAAATGGCCTTCACTGTGATATTCTTCTTGCAGGTTCTTAGGATGGCCATCTTAGAAAACCGATCAACCACCACAAAAACATAGTCATTTCATTGCTTGGTTGAAGGAAGGCCCGACATGTAGTCCATCGAGATGGATTCCCATGGCTTGTGAGGAGTAGGTAGAGGGGTGTACATGCCATACTTCTTAGTGGATGGTTTGGAAATGTCGCAGGAAATGTAGGGCCTCATATAGTTGTTGATGTCTTGGTGGAGTTTGGACCAATAGAAATGATTCTGTAGTACTGCCATGGTCTTTTCCATGCCAAAATGTCTTGTCGTCAGACTATAGTGAGATTCCCAAATCAACATTGCACGCTCGCTTGAAGGAACAAAGAGGTATCCCAGATGGCATAACAATCCATCTTGAAGATGAAATTCAATGAGAGTCGCGCCTGTGCCCAACATTTGGTAAATGGTAGTGAAGTCATGATTTCTCGTGTAGAGTTGGGGCCACTCGGATGCCTCATGGCCTCAGGAGTGGAGCACCATGGTAAATGATTCAACTAGAGTTCGACTAAGGCAGTCAATGACATGATTGGTGCTCCATGTCTTATATTTGATGTTGATATGGAAATGCTGCAAGTATGTGGACTAATTTTGATGGTGGTCATTCTGCATTTTTCCTTGTGTCTGCATTAACTGTAGAGGCTTGTGATCAGTGTGGATGATTTTATCCTTCCCGAGAATGTAGTGCTTCCATTTTTAGCAGGCTTGTGCAATGGAGTATATTTTTTTGTCATAGGTGGGGTAATTACAGATGACATATGATAGTGTCTCACTATGATGTGCCACTGGATGGCCGTGTTGAGTGAGAATTACACCCACGACATAGTCTAAGGCATCGATCTCAATCTCAAATTTTTTTTGTAGATAACGTAAGGAGAGTACTGGAGCTAAGAAAAAATGGTTTTTCAGATCATCGAACGTTTGTTGTTGTGACTTCCCCTACATGAAATTTTCCTTGCCACCACCCTTGGTCACTTGGCTGAGGGCTCATGCAATATGGGAGAATCCAAACATGAACCTGCGATAGAAGTTGGAAACTGCTAAGAAAATTTGAATCTCGGTTAGTGTGGTAGGGGCTGGCCAGTCATGAATGACTTGGATCTTGGTTGGATCCACATGCACACCATGGTCATCAATAATGTAGCCTAGGTATTGGACCCTGTTCATGCTGAAGGAGCATTTTTCCAAGTTAGCATATAGCTTGTGCTATCATAGAGTGTGAAGGACCTGCTGAATATGTTGCAAGTGTTCTTCCCAATTCTCACTGAAGATGAGGATATCATCCATATATACCACCACAAAAGAATTGTTGAAAGGCTGCAATATATTGTCCATTAATCTCATGAAAGTTGCCGGAGCATTTTTCAAACCAAAGGGCATGACTAGCCATTTGAAAGGACCTTCTTTGGAATTGAAAGCAGTCTTCCATACATTAGTCAGTTCTATTGGGACCTAGTGGAAGCTAGAATTTAGGTCAATCTTACTGAAAAAATTGGCTCTCTTGAGCTGGTCAAGAAGGTCATGAATTTGGGGAATTGGGTACCGGTTCCTGACTGTGATTTTGTTTAGGGCTCTGTAATCGATGCATAGGCACCAAGTCCCATATTTCTTCTACACGAGTACAATTGGGCTCTCACAGGGTAAGGAGATGGGTTAGATGTGCCCCTTTTGAAGTATCTCTTGGATTTGTCACTTGATTTCTTCATTTTCCATTAGAGAGCTGTGATAGATTGGTCCATTAGGTAGAGGTTCACCAGGGGTTAGATCGATTGAATGCTTGACCTAACAATACATTGGTACCCTGGTGGGTGAGAAAAATATGTCTTTATATTCTTGCACGATATTATCCACCTACTTCTGCAGTGTGGAGAGGCCCTGTACAGAGGCCATGGATGTGGTTGTTACCTTCTCTTCACTTTGAGAGCGAATCATGAAGAAGTCAAATTTCCCGGTCTGATAAATGACCTTCTTGCATTTCTTAGCAGAGATCAAAGAAATGGCAGTAGGCAGAGCTACCTCTGGTATTCTGTACAATTGTCTACCCAAAGTAATAATAAAACTGTGAGGTCTATAGTCATATACAACATTTCGTTTCCATAATTATGGTTGGCCAAAACATAACATCACAAACTTCAAGGGGGGAAATATCACACAATACCTCATCCTTGAAGGGCTTGGTGCCGTAGGGAATATGACACTATTGGCTGACGCATAGATCTCTTCTTTGGCAGAGCTACTCGACGGTGTAGGGCTGTGGGTGTGGTGTCGTTGACAGGTTCAACCGCTTGATGACATCTACTGATATTAGGTTCTTTTGACTTCCACTATCGATAATGAAATGCAGCGGAGAACGCTTCACCCACATCTCTGATTGAAAAAGGTATTCACCTTCCTCTAGTTCTTCTGGTTCACTTGGATGCACCTTGGTGGTAGTGACAATGGCACTGGGTTCTGCATCAATGATCCACTTTCCCTTGTCTGGATCTGATTCAGAGTCGGAACTTGCGTTTGACTCTGAGGCTGTCAACTTAGCCACCAATGACTGCTTCGAGCGACATTCATCGGTGTTATGCCAGGGGATTCTATTTAATTCACACCCCTTCCCAATGTCTTTCTTTGTCTTCTCATTACCCTTACTTGTTTGCATCTTAGAATGGTTGTATTGAGAGGGTCCATCCTTGCTTTGTCCTTTGTTCTGTAGGGTGGGGCCGCATTTTCCCTGCTTCTGTTGTGAGGAATTTGCAGATCCAAACTCTCGCTTCTTCTGTTTAAATTTCAGGTTGATTTTGACAACATATCGATAAGACGCGCTTAGTGATGAGATGTCCAGAAACTCCATTTGTGTTTGGATGTATCTATGCAGACAACTGTGGTACTTGAGAAAAATATGTCATTCATATTTTTTGATCCTCAACTTGGTGTGCAAGGTATGGGAGATATTTGTGAACTATGGTCCCTTTCCTGTCGCACTATGGTCCATTTTGTATATTGATCATCGTAGCTACCAACATGGTATTATTATTCCTTAATAACATCCCTGAAAGAATCCCAAGTGGTTTAGACCAAAAATATTGCAAATTCCTCAGTGTTCTTTTGCTTACAGTAAGTCTCCCACCAACCCTGTACATGGGAGACAACCTTAAGGAGTGCAAAGGTAATCTTTTCTCTATTGGAAAAATTATGGACCAAAACATACCCTTCTAGCATATTCAACCATTTATCTACAACATCCCCATCTATTTAGCCTTCAAATAAGGGGATATCAAAATTGACTTGTACCTTTAAGGGGGCGACACCTTCAAAGTGGCCGCTTGATGAAGATGCGTCACCTGTTTCCAGTCATCGAAGGATTTATGCAAAGTTGTTCCTTTGCCGCATGGTGGATTCCTCGAGCAATAGTTTAAACGGATCTCCTGCTCCATCGTCTCTATTTTCTTCCACCGTGGGAGGCCATCACGATCGATGGGGATGGGCTTGCAAGGGCTAAACTACTTTGAGTCCCAACTCCTTGTACCCTGAGCTCATTAGGGACATGCACAAAGAAAAAAATAAAGAGAAGACCGCTCTGATACCACTTATCCGTATTTATAAATGGAACAAAATGAAATACATATGTATAGAAAAGAAACACACAAAGATACAATAAAACTTGATTTCTATTAATAAAGTGAATGTGCTGAAACTATAAAAATGCAGACTGAAACAAACTTGCTCGATTGGTGGCAACTTATCTTTGAGAAGAGATGTGATGGCTACACTCATTCGTAAGAAGATGAGTACAATGAGGCTACAAAGGTATTTTTTAACATAAAACTCAAATGAGAAAACCTTAAACATCCAAAACACTAACCTTGAGATATGAAACACTAAAAGATTTGTGGGCCCTGATGGGGGTAGTTGATACGCCAATTTCCCAAGGGCGTAACTTTTGCATGCAATCACCGTTTGGGGCACTCGATACACCATTGGAAAGTTAGAACTGATGAGTACATATTTTGCTCAGCCTTACATCTTCCTCTGTGTACATTCTAGGCGCTATCGAGCCCAAAAAATGTCTTTTAGAGCCTTAAAACGACCCTAGAAGTTTGGGACTTGAAAAACTATAAAAAAAAATGCCAAAATGGAAATTGTTCTTTAAGCCAGTGGAATAGGTGCGTGGCCACCAATATCCACCTGTATCAATCTTCCCCTTTTAGGAAGTAATGATCTCCATTGCGTTGAGCGCCCCCATCATATGGGGAAACTTCTGTTGAACTTGGCCTTGGGTGAGCCACTTGCCTTGGTGCAGGAGTTGCTCTACTCGAACAACCCGATAAAGTTGGTTCCTCTATTGGTGAGTGCCCTTAATTTGAGTGTTCCCAATTTGATCAATGGTTTCCTGTTCCATGCAGTTAGGGTTGATATTTATTGGTGTCAACCGATCTGTGATCTACGATGTGTCCAATAATGGTGGGAAGTATGGTCGAAGGAGGTCCACATTGAACACTGGGTGCAGGGAAAGGAAGGGGGGAATACTTAGCTCAAAAAAATTGTCACCCACAACCTTTGTGATGGTCTAAGGTCCATAGCTAAGTGGATGAAGCTTCCGAAGGGTTCCAATAAGGTGATCTTTCTACAAATGTAACCAGACCTTGTCTCCTGTGCCTGAAACTTGTGCGTCACCCGATGTTGATCATGGCACTGTTTGTACTTAGCATTGGATTTCAGTAAAATATCATGGACCTGTTGTTGGATGTGATGAATCCATTCAATAAACGCGATGGCTATCTTGACCTCATATTGAGCATTGGATGATTCTTCCTGTGTGGATCCAAGGGGCAACACAACATTAATGGGACCCAATGGTTGAAATCCCAACCCACCTGAAAGGGACTATGGTCGGTTGAGATATGAATGGATTTGTTTTGGCTCTGTTGAACATAAGGGAGACTCTCATCGCATGTGCATAGATGCTTGGAGTTGTACATGTACATGAAATGCACGATCATTTTGTTGACGACCTTTGTTTGGCCATCAGTTTGGGGTGGAAGGAGGTGGATTTGGTGATCTTGGTGTCCAACAATGACCAAAGGCTAGACCAAAATGTGCTTAAGAACATGTTTTCCCAATTTGATATGATGGTCTGTGGTATCTCGAAGTGTACCCACATCTGCTCAAAGAAGAGCTTGGCAGTTGTTATGGGACTTATCGGTAAATGCAGACATAAACAAATCTCCCTAGATCCACCTAGATCTAAAACAAAACATAACAAAACATGCCACTTTCCCTAATATCTAATCATTGAGTTTACTATCTAGCAAGAGATGGAAAACATACCATTTAAATATCGCTTCCTCTTGCCATTTTCGTCCTAGCTCCACTCCAGTGGTCCTGTGATATTGAATCTGCAAGGGAACACAAGCCAATCAAAGTGAAAGAAATAATATACTCAATGAGAACCTATGTATGTGATCAAGGAATCATACAATAAAATGAGATAAGTTTTATGGGAAAGAAACATATCACTGTATTATATAATAATGAAAGTGGAGATTACAACCAAAGCCTTGATGTTGCAAGGTCCCCTTTCAATGACCCTTTGCTCCAACACACAATTGCTCCAATCTTGAATGAAGAAGATCCACAATGACTTGATGAACTGAAATGAGGTTCTCAAGAATGATCCAATGCAAAACTCTCCATGCAATCTTAGCTTATTCAACCTTCACTAACCTTAAAATCAACCTTAGCCTTTTCCATGAGAAATCCCTCTTTGTATAGGGTAAAGAGAGATGGTTAAATAGAATGGGATGATCCCACCAAATCAGAGATGTGAGTAGGATCCCAACCATATGGACGCCACCTCACCTTCTAGAAGACCCCCTTCTAGAAATTTCGTGAAAATTAATCTTTTCTTAGTATTTTGACATCATTGCACCCTACTTTAGGGTAGAGGGTGATGACCATGCATCGTCGCACTCTGCTTATGGTGTAGTCTGCGATGACCCTCCTTGACAAGGTTTTTGATAAGAGAAAGTCAGTCACTTTCCTCCTGAAGAAAAGCTCTTTTTGGGAACATGAACACATGTTTGTCAATGGATCACTGGGGTGACCAAAATAATGTGTAATAGAATGCCCCCCAAAGTATGAGACTGGAACTCGTGACTTCTGAAAAAATTTGTAGGATGTGTGTGTCAGAAAAAAAGAGCACATCAGTCGGGAACCTGCAAATAGTGAAGCATAAACATAATAATATTCCATTGCCTAAGGTAGGAATTCCCATACTCGGATTACAAAATGTCAAATGAGTCATGGCCACCAAATATACACTGTGGATCCATGTCAATGTGAAACCGACATAGCCACTCAACATACACTATGGATCTATGCGCTAAAATGACTCAAATTCTGACATAGCCACAAGACATACAAAGTGGATCTATGTGCTAATACAAATCATGAATACTCCATCACAACCTGGACCAGAATGGTATCACCCAAGGTCTTCATTTTCGTCATCCCTAAGTACAAATCTAACCATGTGATTACAGGTGCTGAAGTCGAACATGATAAAAACCACTTGATTATCGATCATTAATGAAAACCGTTAGGAAGTGCGAGGGAAATCACCATTGATGTCAATGAATCCCAAGGTACCCCAATACAATCCAACGAGTGTGAATAAAGGAGTTGAAGTTGAACACTTGAGGGAATCCTCCAATCAGGGGCCAATGATGTGAACCCATTGTTGAAAGCGAAGAAACCTGCTATTGACGCATACATGCTCTAAGGCACTGAATGATTTCTAAGTCTTGTTCCTAGATAATGAGTTGAAGTCGACAGGAAAAGACTCGTCACAGGAGGGCCTTGATGTATGCCCCATCAATGACACAAAATAAGTAACAGATTTCAGATAGATCAGAGTATGAAATGATTCAAAACTGACACAAGGAAGGCTGACATGGTAGAAAATTTATAACTACAGATGGCTGACTCGATAAGAGGCTTATTAAGGCTAGTCTTCTCTTGAACATATGAATGACATGACAATGGTCTTGGTAGCATTGACTCAAGGAGGACCCAACATATGGACATGTGGATGGTCAAACGAGAGACGAATGGATTTCCCAACACAGATACAATGATGAAGGGGGGTGTCATGTTGAAGAGCGACTATTACTGCCACTAACACGGGTACATAGACACATTTCTTTTCCAAATTTCCCCCCACCATTTATGGCGAGTACCTCTTTATTTTTACGGAAGCTTGAGGAGGATAACACATGCTTGTTGATATAAGCTCATCCTTTGAACGAGTCCCTCAGAGTACATTTAACAAACCCTAAGAAGGAGTGGTTCAGTCCCATATGGGTCTTTCAATGTTTGTTTAACGAGTCCTAAGAGGGAAAACTCGAGGGTTTTTCATGTTTAGAGAGTCTGTAAAACACTTAAAGAGGACTCCACAAGCTCCTTTTTCGTAAGTTGATTTGATGAGACCAAAAAAGTGATAACCTACCTCTCATCAAATGTTTTCTTCAAATACTTTTATGAGAGTGAAAAGAACAAGGTCGCTCGAAAATCTTTTCGTTTTTACGAAGCGTGAAAAGAGCTTAAAGGATACTCCATGGGTTTTGTTTTTTGTGTTACCATTACGAGTACGAAAAGATGACAAAAGTATACTTGGTTACATTCTCATTGATTTACGAGCATGAGAAGGAACAAAACCTAAGCTCAAAGTTTTTCCTGAAAAACTCTAAAAGGATCTGTACATGTGACAATGTATAAAAGAAAACCAAAAGAGGCGTATCCGTGTTCAATGTTCCACTCATAGATTTCTCACCTACGAAAAATCAAACACTTTTAATTTCATTAGAACTTTAGGGTTTAGGTGAAATACATAAAATGATATAAAATATAATTGGAAAAGTTAATAAATAAGGGTAAAAACTTCTTTTTACTACTCCATTGTTACTCCACCCAAACTTTGCTCCAAAACCCCCATTTTACCTCAAACTTTCACTGCGGATTGCGGAAGTCATAGTCGATCATTTGACGAATGGTCTCCGCTGAACAAGTAATTTTCATCTCCTTCAACTTTTCATGGATCAATTTTTTCTTTTCATTGGTTAGAAATGACTTTTTGGGTTGATTTTTCAAGGGGACCCGCACGTGGAGGTCGTCGCATGCGCCCTATACCGTGCCCTGTGACGGCTCCACTGTTGGGTATGTGTTATATTCTTTTCACAAGTAGTAGTGTCAAAATATTTTCTGCCTTGGGAAACGTGTCACATATTTAGGTTGTTTTTTGGTACATGGTTTTTGCCGATGGTTTTCTATTTCCGGTTAAGGAATTAGGGTTGTGGACTAATCTAGGTCATTGGGTTAGGGTTTTGGATGTCGTTGGATCCTATATGTATATTATATTGTAAACAATGCATCATATATGAATGCATATAGAATATACTGGTTTTCCTGGTTTGGGTTTCTAGGGGAAAAATCTCTGTGTAATGTTTGTATTTGTCATTGTATCTTTTCTGTTCTTTTACTAAATATCTATTTGCAGTAGATATTGTACAAGGTTAAAATATACATCCACGCTGTACGGATGGCCTAGCCTATGACGTGCACAAATCAAGAAGTGTTTTTAGATGTATTTGCTAATAAAAAGTTTCCAGGGAAGAGATGAAGATGTTAATACCTCTTTTATGTTCCATTGCAGGTTTTCTATAGTAAGAATGTGTAATATACAAGATATAAAAAGTATGCAGAACAAAAATAAAATGCTAGAAATGGCAGAATAAAAGTAATATAACCAGCATAATCTCCACAATAACACAGAAATGATATAAGAATAACAACAAAAATGGCACTTTGATTCAGAAAGCAATGTTCACGGGCCTCTTCGAGGGG
>ML791478.1:545399-572382 GCA_009831015.1 Picea engelmannii
ATACATGCACACATACATATATGTGTGTGTAGTATTCCCAATCACTGATTTTTTCGTTTTCTTAGTTATTTGGCTTACACCTTCCGTCAAACAATTTGTAAATAACAATTTTGGTGTACAAATGTTCCTTCCACTTCGATATTTATGTATTTCTTGGTTCAAACATTTAAACAAACAACACAAGTTTTCAAATAGAATAACAATTTCACTGTTGTCTTTATTCATGTAGGAATTAGCTCATTTAACAAGATATTTGAAGCCACAACTCAGTGGGTATATACAACAATAAAAACAACAAGTAATAAATGAGAACCTGATATAATGGCTGTGATAGCTAGGAGATCAGGCTGTAGATAACATATATGATATTGGATGAAGATTCCCACGAGTGTCCTTGGTAGTAATATGCAGTCCAACACTCAAAATACATTCATTCAACAATATATCCATGCCCCAATAGTTCAGAAGAGACCCAACAATATATATGGATCAAAATGTGTGCCCAACATGGAGATGCCATGACCAGGGATTCAATTTGTGCCTCAGTATGTCCCCAACAAGGGTATGTCATGCCCAATAGTGAGTTTTTAGCCTCAGAATGCGCCCAACATTTAGTGTGGTTCCTCCTTCAATCAACAAGCAATTATTTCTGATCTCTGTGTCAAGAAGTGCACCCAGTTTCGAGATGAGACTCCACCTAGTAGAGATATATGAGCTAGCAATGGGATATTCTATTTCCCACTTCCAACAATGTATTGAGTAAGGATTACAAGTCGCCTAGGTGAGGATAAAGCAGTCAACAGAGTTATTCCTTAACCCCCAAAGCAAATCGACTCCCCAAATATTAAAACTCAGCCTACTTACAAGTGCCATGACCCTACTGCTAAGTCAACTCGCCCAGTAACACGATACCACCTCCAACCAAGCTAGAATTCTACCAGCCAAAGGATAAATGGATCCTCTCAAGAGTAACTTGACCCACTGCTTAGAGATCCTTCTCAGCCACACTAAAACTCGCTCTCAACAAATAGAATTTGCCCACTAGAAGTAACAAGTCACCTCGAATCAAATAACCCAATCTCTGAACAATAAAAACACAGCCCGGTGATGAAAAATCTAACCAACTGAAGCGTTGTGAAGAAATATGCAATGATCTCTTCTCCAAACCAACTAGGGTGTATCGTTGCAACACCAAAACTAGTAAATGCACAAGGGTTTCCAAAAAACCTAGACTCTTTCCTCAAGAGCTCTCAAAATTCTATTTTCCAATTGAGTAAATGCAAGAATGAGGGGTGCCTCCTCTTTTCCCCTCTTTTATTTCTTCATTGAATTAATTCCTGCTCACTTTACTTTTTAATTTTATTTTAAAGTCACTTTAAGCTTGCACACTTTATAATTTTTAAGTGACTTTATTTTGCCTAAGACCCATGTGTCCCTTTTTCCCCTTTTCACTTTATAAAGTCATTTCCTAGACAAAAGTTGAGTTCCCTAGGTAACTTTTCCGGCTTAGCCTACGAGAACCAATTTAGGCTAGAGGAACCATTCTTTATGCTTCCTAGGCTAACGGGGACATTACAATCCTCCCTGCCTGAGATTGCTTATCCTCAAGCAACTGTAATCTAGGGTGTTGCAATATCTTCTCTCCTTCCCAAGTAGCGTCCTCGATAGGTATATTTTTTCCATTTGATCAGGTACTCTTTGATGCTCCTCTTCCTTAATTTCCTCTCTCTGGTTTCCAACACCTCCTCCGAAATTAGAATCAACTGCCCCTCCTCATCCAATGGTGACAGTTTTGTAGAAATGACAACATGCTGTCCCATTGCCTTCTTGAGGCATGAAATATGAAAGACATTGTGTATCTTACACCCCTCTGGAAGCTCTAGCTCATACACTACTTCCTCGACTCGCCTCGAAATCCTGTAGGGACGATAGAATTGTGGCTTCAATTTCTCTATCCCTTTCATTTTCAAGGATTATTTCCTGTATGGCTTCAAGCGGAGATATACCATGTCTCCCACCTCGAAACTGCGCTCCATTCTATGCTTGTCGACGTACATCTTCTGCCGATTCTGTGCCATTTCCAGGTTATATTTGAGAGTTCGCAATATGTCCTAACTCTCCTGAATCCAATCTTTGGATTTGGGTGCCTGACTGTCCCCAAATGCTCAATCCACAAAGGTGGTGGCGTCATAACCATACAAATATTTGAAATGTGTCATCCTGATCGATTTTGCGTAACCGACGAAAGTGGAGGATAACCCAAAGCTTGCCAAGCAATAGAGGACAAAATACTAACAGACGAACCTTCATCTATCAACGTTTGGGGAACGTCCCGACCACAAACCTGTACTGTGATCTGGAAAGGACTGTAAGAGGGAAGACGAGGTCCAGTTAGCACACCCCAATCAAAACAAATGGCCTCATTACTTGGAGGGAGTTTCACAGGAGAAGGAGGAATACCCCCTGACACGGCAAAGTCTGTATCAACAAGAAAAACGTGGGCAGTATCGGGTTTACTCTCTAGCGGGAGAGTAGGATCGACCGATGATGAGATCAGATTGACCACTTGGGTTTCATTCTCCAAGGGGAGAATGGGGTCGACAGATGTAAATGGATCGACCACTTGGGTGACACTCTCTAACGGGAGAGTGGGATCGACCGAGGATGGGATCATATAGACCTCTTTAGTTTCACTCTCTGAGGGGAGAATGAGATTGATCGAGGATGGTATCGAATCAACCACTTTGTCAACTGGTTCAACTAAGGACATGACCAGATTGGCGACATGATCAACCGGATTGACTGGTGAAGGGACCGGAGTGATCATTCCATCAACTACAAGTGGGTTGAGAGAAAGCTTGTGATAAGCGGCTGGAAGTTGAGGCTTTGAAACAGTCATGTCTTCCAGTAATTTCGAGGCTTTGTCCATATGAGGGTAAAGATGAGTTAGATGACTCCCTTTGCATAACATACACGGGAACTTGACTCTACTTTTCTTCTTCCCAACTGTGTCATGACTGGTTGACAGGGGGTTGTCAGCATGTTGGTCAGAGGCTAATGACGTGGGTTGGTGAGGATGTGTAGACCATGCTTCTATAACGTTGGATAGACCAGGGCAATCCTTAAGAAAATGGCTACCCTTACAAAGCCTACAAGGGTACTTGGTCTTACGGGTTGTTTGGGTGATCTTGACATCATCAACACTCCCAGCACGAGTAATAATAACTGGTTGCTTTCCAACATGTTTGACAGTGGTTGGAGGTTTGGATCCTTGCTTAATTTTCTTCTTCTTATTCTTCCTTTTCTTCTTCTTCTTATTCACTGAGTTACTAGCTTTAGAACTTTCGCTCGACGAAGAAGATGGAACGAAAGTCATCCTTGCAAGTGAAGAAGGCGAAGAAGACCTTACTGATGAAGACGGTGAAGGATCAACATGAGGTTGATGTTCTTGGGGGGAAGTGCTTGTGACTGAAGCACTAACTGCATTCGGGATTACCTGAGTGGAAAACAACCATACTGGTAATCCAATAGTGAGACCTGGAAGGCTCAAAGTAGCGATGTGAGGAGGACCAATGTTTCCATAAGAAGGAAATACAAAAGGTTACCCTAGAGCAGAGATTCCTTCATTGGTCATTTTAGGAACTGACGCCATTAAAAACAAAAATCCAATCTAGAGTCCTCTAAGGAAAACAAACAGCACACGCTAAAAATCTAGTAAGCAAGCAAGCAAACAAATCCTTCTCACAACGAGCTCACTAGTTGGTGATGAAATCCAACATCGCGGGAATAATGTAAGAAGGGGCTGAGATAGAGCGGGTGGAAAAGTTACGTTGACGACTTGCTTAACGGACTTACACCCTGGTGCAAGCTCCCACACATAATCCTGGGTATACCCTCCAAGGAGCCCGAGTGAGTTTGGCCAACGTCGATTCCAGGTACCGTGAAGACTTGCCCCTCCACACTCACCTTGTGTAAAGACCCTAAAGAGATAGGCCGCTAAGGTTACCACCGACAACAATAAATCCTGGGGGGACAGTCGACAGTCCGATCCACACGCAAGGGCAGGGTATCGAGCCCAAAATCAACTTGAGAGGCTTCCACTCATCATTGTGGGTATACCTTCAAGTGACCCCCGTAATACATGCAATCTCTACACCAAGACCAACAAAGCAGGGTGAGTAACTCTGCTAGTCTCAATGCGACCTTGTGATTAACGCTTGTGTGAGAAGGGATTCCCAGGAGAAAATGAAGTAAGTGGATTTAACTCTCCCTATCACAAGATACTATGTTTGTTTGCAGCTTTGGAAATTTATCTTTCACACCTATTCCAAAGCCCTATGACTAACCTAATGTAGGTTTTCTACCAGAGAAGATAAAAATGTCTAATCAATTTTAATAAGCGCTTTATTTTATGGCTGTTGTTACTCAAGAGGAAAATGGCATGAAAAATATGGTGTTTTGACCGACTCGAAAATTATGCAAATATATGAAGATGCAATCTTTTCATTTCGATGAAAGCTATGCTACGAGAAGGAGAAAACATTTATCATTCCCATATGGACGATGTCCCAAAATTCATTAAATTCCTCAATATAAATATTCCCAAGAAATGAGAAAAAGGTACTGAACACCAATGCACGATTCATGCCCCCCCGTGGCCATGAGGGGG
This sequence comes from Picea engelmannii, assembly GCA_009831015.1. Classification (NCBI taxonomy): domain Eukaryota; kingdom Viridiplantae; phylum Streptophyta; class Pinopsida; order Pinales; family Pinaceae; genus Picea; species Picea engelmannii. The sequence goes on from ML791478.1 coordinate 550,069, forward strand.
AATTTTTTTCATAATTTAAGATAAAAAAATGCCAAGAATCATGCAATTTCGCTACTTGAAATGCAAGAATGCCCCCAATCTAATATAAAGCAAGAAATTAAATCTTTTTGTTTCAAAAATTTCACTAAAAGCAATAATGAATTTTGTTAAAACAAAGAAACCCAAACTAGTCTTTTCAATTGCATGAAAAATATGATCTTTTGAACAATAAGCAAATGAGAAAAGACCAAGAAAACTCAACTTTCTACTGATCACCGGTTCTTAACTAATCAAACACACTCAGATTCTGAAATCAGAGAGTATGGTTGTGCCAAGAAAAGTCAAGAAACGAAAGTCAAGACAAAAATGACAAGAAGAGCCTTGCAATCCTAAGACTGTTCATGCACGCAAACGAAGACAAGAAAGATATCAATCAGTGGTCCAAGAAACTCATAAGAGGCAATCAAACTGATCTAGGCAGTTGGAAATACCAAAACTCAAATCCAAACTTCTGAAAAATGGTGTTCGCAGGCAGGCAATATAACACAGTGCGAGAATCAGGCATTCTCGCAGGTGGACCTTGAGCAGGGTGCGAGAACCTTGCACTGCAACCTAAAGGCAGAGTGCGAACTCTGTGGATTCTCAAAAGAAATAGTGAAGTACAGTGTGAGAACCTCTGAAACTAATCAAATTTTTGGAAAATGAAGCAAAATTTAAAAAGGCCTCTGGACCCAGAGGGTCTATCAGGATATCCTGAAGACTCAGAGATTGATAGGAAAGGAGAAAAATAAAACCAGAGAAAATGGCCACAGAAAAACACCAAAAGCCACAAAGAAAATGGGATTGTTCCCCAGTGGAGTCGCCAATTTTGTTATTGGATAAATCCGTAGGTGCGGACATTAACCGATCTCCCTAGATCCACCTGGATCTAGAACAAAGCAAGACAGAACATGACTCTTTCCCTAGACTTTGACCATTGAATTAAATAGGAGGCAAGAACTAATAACATACCTTATTATCGCTTCCTATGGTCTTTGTTGCTCCCACTTTGCTTCAATGCTCTCGTGCAGTCAAGACCAAGACAACACAAACCAACCAAAGTGAAGAAAGCACAATCTATTCAACGGTCAATCTATGTATTTGATCAAGCAATTATACAATAAAGTGGAAATAGCTTTATGGGAAAGGGACATATTACTGTATCATATTAATGGAAAGTAAATATTACAACCTAAGCCTTGATGTCGCAAACTTCCTTTCGATGGCCCTTGGCTTCGACACACACACTTGCTCACTTGCATGAAGAAGATCAACCCCTTTGGATAAACTTGTTGGAGTCTCCAAGCTGCTGTAGCTTCAGTCCTTCACACAATTCTTTCACTAATTCTCCAATGAATCTTGCTTAACCTTGCTTCTTTGCTTAACCTTTTCCATGAGAATTCCCTTAATATATAGGAGAGAATAAATTAGTTACTTGGATAAGAATGATCCCAAAATATCATGGAATCTAGTACTAGGATAACCATTCGAATGCCATCTCATCCTTCTAGAAGCATCGAGAATTTATCTTTTTCCTTGCTTTAGAAAGAGTTCGCACCCTAGCAGTTCAACACAGTGCAAACTTCTCGTACCCTGGCTTAAGGCAGCCTACGAGAATCATGCATTCTCGCAGGCAAATGTATTAGCAGCTTGCGAACCTCCTTCAAAAATGATATTTCTGGAAAGAGAAGAAAGTAACTTTTCTCAGGAGAAAGTTCTTATGAAGAGCATGAGTACACCATCATCCATACATCATCATGATGACTAAAATCATGGGTAACACCCTGTACCTATCATCGGAGACCTGACCATCAAGTATCTCACAATCAAACCTATTTTTGGATTATTCTACCAATAGAAGTGCCTTCCATTCCACTGAAATCTCCATGAGAGAGAGAGTGGTTATCCTCGATAGCGCGTCATCAACCACATTATTTTTTCCTTTCACATACTCAATTTTGAAATCGTAGGCTTGAATTTTGCTGATCCATTTTTTTTTCCGCTCACTCAGCTCCTTTTGCTCCATGAGGAACCTCAAGCTATTATGATCGGTCTTCACCTTGAATCTATTCCGCACCAAGTACTGTCAAAATTTGGTCAAAGCATGCATTATGGCCAACATCTCTTTGTTATATATGGAGTAATTTCGCTCATTATCTTGGAGTATAGGATGGGTGATTGTTTTGCATCAATATATATATCCTATACCTATTCCTGAAGCATCACACTCCAAGACAAAGGGCTGAGTGAAATCAAGGAGTGCTAAAACATGGCATGAGCTCATCGCCTGCTTCATTTTCTCAAATGTCTCCTGGGACTTCTCTATCCAAATGAAAGCCCCCTTTTTGGTGAGATCGGTCAGTGGCGCTGCCAACTGTGAGAATCCATTAACAAATTTCTTGTAGTAAGTGCAAAGACCGAGGAAGATCTCCAGTTTTGTCACATTACTAGGAGTTGGCCACTCAATGCTCGCCCTGATATTTTCTTGGTGCACCTGTACCCCGTTCATCCCAATCACATGCCCCAAATAGAGCATCTCTGTCATACCAAATTTGCACTTGGATTCCTTCACATACAACTGCCGACTCTCTATAATACCAAGTACTTCATCTAGATGTCACATATGGTCCTCCCATGTTTTGCTGTATATGAGGATGTCATCAAAGAAGACCAATAATTACTTTCTCAGCTTCTTATTGAACAGATGATTCATGCACATCTGGAAAGTGGCAGGGGTGTTAGTTATCCCGAATGGCATGACCAGAAACTCATAATGCCCATAGTGGCATCTAAAGGCTTTCTTAGGTACGTCCTGCTCTCGTATCTTGATCTAGTGATACCCTGATAGAAGATCAATCTTTGAGAAGAATTTGGCTCCCTTGAGCTCATCCATTAATTCATCGATCCTGGGTATGGGGTACCGATTATTGATTATCTTCTTGTTTAGGGCCCTATAGTCAATACATATCCTTCTTCTTGACTAAGACAAAGGAAGAGGAAAATGGGCTGGAACTAGGGTGGATGTGGCCCAATTTCAACAATTATTTAATGGTTTTTTCAATCTCGTCCTTGTAAAATTTAGGGTGCCGATAGGGGTTTGTGATAACTTCTTGGACCCCCTCCTCTAGCTCTATGATATGCTCAAAACCTCTATCAGGTGGAATTCCAGGAGGAATGTCACTAAATACTTTATGATGTTTGCGAAGTAATACCTGTAAGTCCTGTGGAAGCTGCTGCAGATGGTCATGTGGCTCTCTATCAGAAATAAAACACTCTACAACCCACTCTATATCACCATGACTCATAACTGCCTCCATGCTGTGCGATGACACAATCTTCAATGGGTATTGATGCATGGCTCATAGGACCACTACCATCCAACCCTGTGAACTCCATCTCCATGGTCCTCTGATCAGTATTGTATTTCCCAATAAAGTAAAGCCATTGAAGACCCAACACTACATTTATGTTTGGTATGTCATTGAGTAGTTTCCCATGGTTATTGTGAGCTTGGGAATCCACTTGGTGCAATTCATATGGTGGCCTCCTGGTATGAATACTGTGAACCCATCAAATTCCTCTGTCGGAATTCCTCTCCTCTCAAATATGTTACCGTCAATGAAGTTATGGGATGATCCCCCATTGATCAATATTGTCACCTTGTGCCCTTGTAGGACACCTCTGACCATGAAGGTATGATATCTCGGAAATCCGGACATCGAGGCCATGACTAGGTCCTTAGCCCCAGCCTGTGAAGACTCCTCTCTTGATGCTGGACGTCCCTGGTCCTGTGCCTGCTCCACCTCCTCATCCTAATCACTATCACTGTTAGAGTATACCTCAATGTAATGGTCCTTGCCCATTCTATCCTTCTCGACGCATCTATGCCCTAGTGTCCATGGCTCCCGATGGCTGAAACACAATTCATTTGTCCTCAATTCTCTCCTAGTCTCTTCATCCAGTTTGGGCTTGCTGACCCAATCTCTCTAAGGTGGTCTGATGTCCTTATACCTTGGGGTAAAAGTGGGTTTGGGCAGAAATCGACTTTTAGGTACTGCATCCTACATGTCTCGAGATATGTTGACTGCATCCTGTAAATAGGTAGGCTTGTAGGCCTTGATCCATCCTCGTAGAAGCTCCATTATCCCCTCCACAAACAACATCACCAGACGACCCTCTGAAATGTTTGACACCATCACAATGGCCCTAAAAAACTCAGATATATAGGCCTCTAGGCCACCTGTCTGTTTGAGCTGAGCTAACTCTTTGAAGTGAAGCTTAGGGTCCTTTCTGTCAAATCTCTCGATGAGTCTCCATGTGAAGTCTAGGTAGGAGGTAACCCCGACATGTCCCAAAGTGTCTAACCCATGGTACCACCACTCATGGGCCTCGCCATCCAGGTGCAAGGTGGCCAATTTATTGGCATCTGTCTCTGCCATCTGGTGCAGCTAGAAGTAAGTGTCGATCTTCTGCACCCATGATCTAGCAGAGCATTTAGAGCCCCCGTCAAAGTTGGGAATAATGACTTTCCCAATGGTACATTGCAACTCAAAATTGTGTGTCTTGGCCCTCATGGGCCCTCTTAGTCGGTTTCTTCTCTTCATATTGCAGAACTCCGTGAAGGACATGGATGAGTGGAAATCATATCCTACTCTCCTGTACTCCTCTAAATATGCCCTATAGGGCTCATCCTTCTCTACCTGCATCAATGGACCTGCGACCTCATTCCCCAAAAAATGAGGCATAGTGGGTCTGGGGGATTTGGTGTACAAGTGGGGGTGGCTATGCATGGTAGTGTGTGAATGGATTCCTTCTCTATTGTTTGAACCCCCATCACCATTATGGTTCAACTTCATTGTGCCCTCCAACGAATTCTTAGAAAACTTCCCCATGAGGTCCATCATGGCCTTTTGACCCTTGGCCAAGTCATTCAAGATATTGAACAAACTATTGATCTTGGTATCATCTTCTTCCCCCATAGTTCCTTTTCCCTTAGGTGTGATAGATGGTGCTACCTCTCCCGTCTCTTCTTCTCTAACCACTTCTTCTTCTTCCCACCCAGGGGGATATGGGGTTCTTCCCCTACGTCTCCGGTAAGTAATGTTCTGCTCATTTTATGGTCTCATAAATATGATTACAAAGGACCCTTAGAGCCCACAACTGCAGAGGAACATGCTCTGATACCACTGTAGTATTCCCAATCACCGATTTTTTCATTTTCGTAGTTATTTGGCTCACACCTTCCGTCAAACAGTTTGTAAATAAAAATTTTGGTGTACAAAAATTCCTTCCACTTTGATATTTATGTATTTCTTGGTTCAAACATTTAAACAAACAACACAAGTTTTCAAATAGAATAACAATTTCATTGCTGTCTTAATTCATGTAGGAATTAGCTCATTTAACAAGATATTTAAAGCCAACTCATTGGGTATACACAACAATAAAAGAAAACAACAAGTAATAATTGAGAACCTGATATAATGGTTGTGATAGCAAGGATATCAAGCTGTAGATAACATATATGATATTTGATGAATATTCCCACGAGTGTCCTTGGAAGTAATGTGCAGTCCAACACTCAAAATACATTCATTTAACAATATATCCGTGCCCCAACAGTTCAAAACAACCCCAACAATAGATATGGATCAAAACATGTGCCCAACATGGAGATGCCATGACCAAGGATCTGATTTGTTCCTCAGCCTGTCCCCAACAAGGGTATGTCACACCCAACAGTCAGTTTTTAGCCTCATAGTGCACCCAACATTTAGTGTGGTTACTTCTTCAATCAACAATCAATTATTCTTGATCTTTGTGTCAAGAAGTGCGCTCAGTTTGGAGATGAGACTCCGCCCATCAGAGATATATGAGCAAGCAATGGGATATTCTATTTCCCACTTTCAACAATGTATTGAGTAAGGATTACAAGTCGCCTAGGTGAGGAGAAAGCGACCAACAAAGTTATTCCTTAACCCCCAAAGCAAATCGACTCCCCAAACATTAAAACTTAGCATGCTTACAAGTGCCACGACCTTACTGCTAAGTGAACTCACCTAGTAACACGATACCACCTCCAACCAAGCTAGAATTCGACCAGCCAAAGGATAAATGGATCCTCTCAAGAGTAACTCGACCCACTACTTAGAGATCCTTCTCAACCACACTAAAACTCACTCTCAGCAAATATAAATCACCCACTAGAAGTAACAAGTCACCCCAATCAAATAACCCAATCTTTGAACAATAAAAACACAGCCCGATGATGAAAACTCTAACCAACTGAAGTGCTATAAAGAAATATGCAATGATCTCTTCTCCAAACCAACTAGGGTGTATCGTTGTAATACCAAAACTAGTAAATGCACAAGGGTTTCCAAAAACCCTAGACTCTTTCCTCAAGGGCTCTCAAAATTCTATTTTCCAATTGAGTGAATGCAAGAATGAGGGGCACCTCCTCTTTTCTCCTCTTTTATTTCTTCATTGAATTAATTCCCACTCACTTTACTTTTTAATTTTATTTTAAAGTCACTTTATGCTTGCACACTTTATAATTTTTAAGTGACTTTATTTGCCTAAGACCGATGTCTCCCCTTTTCCCCTTTTCACTTTATAAAATCATTTCCTAGGCAAAAGTTCCCTAGGTAACTTTTCCGGCTTAGCCTACATGAACCAATTTAGGCTAGCCGAACCATTCCTTATGCTTCCTAGGCCAACGAGGACATTACAATGTGTGTGTGTGTGTGTGTGTGTGTGTGTGTGTGTGTGTGTGTGTGTGTGTATACATGTATATATGTATGTACACACATGTACATGTACATATATATACATGCATATACACACACATGTACATGTGTGTTTATATATGTATACACACATATACATGTATATATGTACATGTATATATACACATGTTACACACACACACACACACACACACACACACACACATATATATATATATCTGTGTGTACACACACACATATATATGTATGTATGTATATACACACATTTATATACATACATGTACATGTACATAAATATATGTGTGTGTATGTATATATACATATGTACACACACACACACACATAAATATATGTAAGTAAATGTACATGTACATCTATTTACATGTATATATACATGTAGATACTACCTAATATATCCTAATACTAAAAAGACTTTATTAACTCCCTCCTCAAGAGACTTCATCTAGGAGAGGTACCTATTTGTATTTTGTTAGTATTAGTACCATTCCCATTCTGCCTCGCAATCACAATGATGCAGGAGCATCGCTAACTCATCAAGCGAGCCAGCACATCAAGCGGAGATCAGCTAGATAAACAAACCCAATTTTTTGAAATGCTTTGGGATTGTTGCGCCAGACCTTTAATGAATCATTTAAGAAAAGCGCCTTTTGTATATTGTATCAGACCTCGAGCCATACGCTCTTGTCTGAAGTAGATATGAGGCATTTAATAGATTTAATGTTGGTAGATAGGATGTTTAAGTCTAGATTTGATAGTTAGATTCTGAGAGGGAAAATGGATATAGACACCCTCATTGTACCATTGTAAGATAGTAGTGAAGAATAGAGGAAGAATTCAGGAGAAGAGCAAGTAGAGAATAGTGTAAGAAGAACACCCATGTACAGGCATTTTGAATTAATAGAAGAAAGTTCTGATTCAAATTCATGGTTGGTGTTGTTTCTCTGTGTGTATTGTGGAGGTGCTCATGAATGTTTGCTTTCTTGTTATGCATTTGCTTTGTATATGCTATGCATGTGATTTCATGTTTTAAACTGAAGTCTGGAAGGGAGAAAGAGTGAGGTTCAATTGTTTCTCTGTCTGAGCCAGAAGATTCTTGCAAGGTGTGCAGTTGAATTCATCCACAAGGAGTGTGTTGATGAAGGCTCAGTAGTTTGACTTTTGTTCTCATTCACTCGGAAGTGGAGGTAGGTTGAAGAAGAAGAAGTCTCAGTTGTAAATCTGAGAAGGAAGGAAATCAAAGACTGCTGCTGCAGGAGTGCGCAGAGTCAGAAGGATTCAACACTTGGGAGTTGTTGAACGGTTGCCGCAAGGAGTGCATGCAAGAGATCTCCTTTTCCTAAGAGATTGTGGAAGCTGGAGAGAGCTTAGGAGGAGCAAGGCCTTCGAAACTATCGAAAGGTTGCACTAGAGATTTTCGTGCCAAGAAATCCCCAAGGGAGAAGAAATCGACGGTCATGATTCGTAGAGGAAATTCGCGAAGGACCGACAACCGTCAGATCTAGCGGAAGTTGCGCCAGGGTTAATCCAAGCGCGTAAGGGTTGAAGTCCCATGAGGTCATCAGGATATCGAAGACATCGGAGATTTAGAAGTGGAAAGGTCCGAGACCTCACGAGTCTCGAAACACCGACGAAACCACAACCATTGATCTCGGCCAGACACGCGTCAGGAATCCGAGAGGAGTCGGGGTTCGACATTTCGGGTTTCTTGAGGGCATAAGAACCATTGTCTCAAGAATCGCGATATCGCGATCCGCGATATCCCGACGGGCGCTCAGAGCCGTCCAACAACAGAGACACGTGGCAGGAGATCCCGTAAGAGTCAGGGATCGGGGAATTGAAAACCCCGTGAATTAGTGTAACGGGAATCACGATATCCCGATATGCGATTTCCCGACGGGTACAAAGACAGAGTGGGGACCACCAGGGTCAGAGTGGTGTACAGGTGTTGCGCCACACCAAACGATCGCGGATCGGGGTTCGAGAAAAGATAAGTCTCAGAACTCATAGGGTTCGGATTTGCGAACTCGTGAACTCCGATACACCGAGTGGAGGACAGGTGTCGGGAGGTTAACTCTCTCAAGAGCCAGCGCCAAGTGGCATCGGGGATCGGAGAATCGAGGATTCAAAGGATGCGAGGTCGAGACACTCCGTTTTCCCGAAGTCTGAATCCCCGATATAACGGGCATTGTGGTCACATGGACTGGGAGACCTAGCAGAGGGTGCCATCACAGATCGGGAATCGGAGAACCGAGGAGGCAGGTTCCCGCAAAATCGTAGGTGTCGATTTTCCGATAGATGAGAATCTCGATAAGGCAGAATAAGGTCAGCGTTGACTGACAGGTCATCGGGAATCGGGGATTTGGGAAGGAAGTTGTCTACGACCTCGTAAGGACCAATTTCTCGATGGGATAAAGTGAGATCATAAAGAGCATTCTATGGGTGTCAAGAACTTCCGATAAGGGAGTTGAAGAGCAATTTAGCTCTTCAGGCCGAAGGAAGAGAAGGTCCTGGTGGGAGAAGGCATGCCTGGGTGGCACGTTTGCACCAAGTGGTATTAGAGCGAGAAAATCTCTTTGCTTTCTGTAGCAGAGAAGAAAGGAAAATTTCACCATGCCGCCGAGGAGAGAAAGGCAATCACCCGATCCAGAGGATAGGGGAAACCAGAGAGGAAGAGGGAGACAAGCACAAAATCCAGATATGGAGAGGCAGATATGTGATCTTTGAGCAAGATTAGAAGATATGGAAGCAGTGTAGAGACGCACAGCCAGTGCTGGAGATATGAGTGACTTCGAAGGCGAAGTTGAAACCGAACAACAAGGAGAAGTTGCAGCCGAAGATGCGGCCAATGAGCGGTTAATTAAGGCTATTGCTCGGATGAGTTTGAAGAAAAAGATGGACATTCCAGCTTATGAAGGGAGTCTGGATGCAGAAGAGCTTCTGGATTGGATTAGATCTCTTGACACCTACTTCAATTATGAAGACATCGAGGAGGATAAGAAGGTTAGGCATGCTGTCACAAAATTGAAGGGACACACAACATTATGGTGGGACGAGCTTCAAGCAGATAGACGTTCCAAAGGCAAGCAAAAGATCAAAAGCTGGAATCGAATGATTGCGAAGATGAAGGAAAAGTTCATCCCAAGGGATTATCAAATCGCACTGTTCAGGAGAATGCAGAACCTGAGACAGAAACTGATGACAGTGAAGGAGTATACTGAGGAATTCTACAAGCTCAATATCAGAGTAGGTCATCGGGAGAGCGATGATGAAAATTTTTCCAGGTATATGAATGGCTTAAGATACGATATCCAGGATGAGATGAGTATGAAAACCATCAGAACGGTGGAGGATGCGTATTAGATGGCATTGAAAGCTAAGGAAAAGCTAAGCCGTAAGCCAGCACAGCGAGGCAGAGGTAGGAGCCAGCCAAAAGGTAAGTCAGTTGCCCAAGATAGGTTTCAGAAATCCAAGGACGACTAGAAGAAGCCTCAGACTAGAACAAAAAGAGGTGGAAGTTCACAGTGAGGCCAACATGCTGAACAACGAAGGCAGTAGACAGAATAGAGTGGAGGATATGCTGATAATAACACATTTCCTCGTATCAGAGGTAGAGGAAGAGGCAGAGGTGGAGTCATCACATGATTCACATGTGGAAAGAATGGACACAAGGCAGTTGACTGTCCAGATAGGAAGAAGGATGGAGGAGAAGCTCACATCGCCGAGGCATAGAGGCGAAATGCTGAGGCAGAAGATGCAGAAGACGGAAGGTCACTGATGATGCGTAAGGTTCTCTTAACACCCGAGAAGGAGGTGGAGGACATAGCTCAAAGAAACTGACTTTTCAAAACCACATGCAAGACCAAAGACATGAAGTGCAAGGTTATCGTGGATAGTGGAAGCACAGATAATCTCGTTTCAACTGAGATGGTGGAGAAACTAGAGCTGGAGACAACTGATCACCCGAGTCCATACAAAGTTTCATGGCTACAGAAGGGACATCAGGTAAGTGTCACTAAAAAGTTCTTAGTTGACATCAATATAGGAGGATATAATGATAAAATACTCTGTGATGCTATTCCTATGGATGTATATCATTTATTTCTAGGCAGACCATGGCAATATGACAGGAATGTAATTCATGATGGGAAGATGAATACGTATACTTTAGAGAAGAATGGAAGAACACATATGTTACTTCCAATTAAAGATAAAGAAGTAAAACCAGAACCGAGAAATAATGTACTTCTCATGAGTGGGAAGGGACTTCTGGCAGAAGTAAAGAAGAAGGAAGATCCACAATTCTTTGTGGTCAGGAAACCAAGAATTGTTTTGACCAGCACGAGAGTGGATGATTTGCCGGAAGAAATTTAGGAACTGTTAGAAGAGTTCGCAGACATTGTGGTAGATGAATTACCTCATTCGTTGCCGCCGATGAGGAGTGTGAGTCACCATATAGACCTCATACCAGGAGCCAGTTTACCAAACAAAGATGCGTACAGGTTGACGCTGCAGGAGAACGAAGAAGTTAAAAGTCAGGTGCAGGAACTGTTGGATAAAGGACTGATCAGGGAAAGTTTAAGTCCGTGTGCCATTCCAACGGTATTGAGTCCAAAGAAAGATGGAGGTTGGAGAATGTGCACTGATTCCAGAGCCATTAACAAGATAACCATCAGGTACAGGTTTCCATTGCCACGGATGGATGACTTGATGGACTGTTTAAGTGGAGCAATTTTTTTTTCAAAGGTTGATTTGAAAAGCGGATACCATCAGATTCGCATGAGGGAAGGTGATGAGTGGAAGACAGCCTTCAAAACCAACGAAGGGTTGTATGAATGGCTAGTCATGCCGTTTGGCTTGACGAATGCACCGAGTACCTTCATGAGGTTGATGAATGAAGTGCTGAAGGAATTCATTGGTAAGTTTGTCATTGTTTATCTAGATGACATATTGATTTTCAGAAAAACAAAAGAAGAACATCTGAAGCATGTAGCTACAGTAATGAAGAAGTTACAGCAGGAGAAGCTGTTGATCAACATGAGGAAATCTTCATTTATGAAGACAAAACTCATTTACTTGGGGTTTGTCATATCGGAAAATGAATTTAAGATGGATCCAAGTAAAGTGGAGGTAATTAAAAATTGGCAATCACTGAGAAATATTTTCGAGGTGAGAAGTTTTCATGGACTGGCTTGTTTCTACCGAAAATTCATCAGGAATTTCAGTGGAATTAGCACAACAATGATGGATACTGTCAAGAAAAGACATAAAACTTTTCATTGGACTGAAGAGGCAGAGAAGAGCTTCAATCTGTTGAAGCGGAAGATCACAGAACAACCGGTTTTGGTGTTGCCAGATTTTACGAAAGTGTTCCAAGTAAAATGTGATGCAAGTGGCTTTGCCATAGGAGCAGTCTTGAGAAAGGAGGACAGACCAATTACATATTTCAACAGTGCGCGATCGTTCGGTGTGGCACGACACCTGTACACCACTCTGACCCTGGTGGTCCCCACTCTGTCTTTGTACCCGTCGGGAAATCGCGTATCGGGATATCGCGATTCCCGTTACACTAATTCACGGGGTTTTCAATTCCCCGATCCTCGACTCTTGTAGGATCTCCTGCCACGTGTCTCTACTATTGGATGGCTTTGAGCACCCGTCGAGATATCGTGGATCGCGATATCGCGATTCTTGAGGCAACGGTTCTTATGCCCTCAAGAAACCTGAAATGCCGAACCCCGACTCCTCTTGGATTCCTGACGCGTGTCTAGCCGAGATCAACGGCTGTGGTTCCGTCGGTGTTTCGAGACTCGCGAGGTCTCAGACCTTTCCACTTCTAAATCTCCGATGTATTCGATATCCCGATGACCTCGCGGGACTTCAACCCTTACGTGCTCAGATTAACCCTGGCGCAACTTCCGCTAGATTTGACAGTTGCCGGTCCTTCGCGAATTTCCTCTACGAATCCCAACCATCGATTTTTTCTCCCTTGGGGATTTCTTGGCACGAAAATCTCCAGTGCAACCTTTCGATAGTTTCGAAGGCCTTGCTCCTCCTAAGCTCTCTCCAGCTTCCACAATCTCTTAGGAAAAGGAGATCTCTTGCACGCACTCCTTGCGACAACCGTTCAACAACTCCCAAGTGTTGAATCCTTCCGACTCTGTGCACTCCTGCAGCAACAGTCTTTGATTTCCTTCCTTCTTAGATTTACAACTGAGACTTCTTCTTCTTCAACCTACCTCCACTTCCGAGTGAATGAGAACAAAAGTCAAACTACTGAGCCTTCATAAATGCACTCCTTGCGGATGAATTCAACTGCATTCCTTGCAGGAATCTTCTGGCTCAGACAGAGAAACAATTGAACCTCACTCTTTCTCCCTTCCCGAATTCAGTTTAAAACATGAAATCACATGCACAACATATACAAAGCAAATGCATAACAAGAAAGCAAACATTCATGAGCACCTCCACAATACACACAGAGAAACAACACCAACCATGATTTTGAATCAGAACTTTCTTCTATTAATTCAAAATGCCTGTACATGGGTGTTCTTCATACACTATTCTCTACTTGCTCTTCTCCTGAATGCTTCCTCTATTCTTCACTACTATCTTACAATGGTACAATGAGGGTGTCTATATCCGTTTTCCCTCTCAGACTCTAACTATCAAATCTAGACTTAAACATCCTATCTACCAGCATTAAATCTATTAAATGCCTCCTATCTACTTCAGACAAGAGCGTATGGCTCGAGGTCTGATACAATATACAAAAGGTGCTTTTCTTAAATGATTCATTAAAGGTCTGGCGCAATAATCCCAAAGCATTTCAAAAATTTGGTTTTGTTTATCCAGCTGATCTCCGCTTGATGTGCTGGCTCGCTTGATGAGTTGGTGATGCTCCTGCATCACACAAGGGATTTAATGAGTTCATGGCAACCCAAATCCATTGATTAGAGACATTCCCTGAAAGTTGTAAGTACCTCGATTAGAAGATATCTATATATCTATATCTATATATATATATATATATATATACACACACACACACACACACACACATGTCCATTGATTTCCGGATCCATTGATTAGAGACATTCCCTGAAAGCTGTAAGTACCTCAATTAGAAGATATATATATATATATATATATATGTGTGTGTGTGTGTGTGTGTACTTGATATATATATGTACGTGTATATATATAAATATATACACACATGTACATGTGTGTGTGTGTGTATAGACACATGCACACACACACACACACACATATACACACACATGCACATGTGTGTGTATTTCGACAGGTGGACAACAATTCTTTCACCTTCAACACAGTCTTAAAATCAATCTATCTTCTAAGGGTTCATTCTCATGGAATAATCTTGCTCACTTGCCACATGAGCATTTCATACATGCTCACTTGCTCTTTTTGAGGAGTGGCTTACAACTTAATAACATTACTAGCCCCAAATACTACAAAAACTTAACCTTCATAATAGGGTCAACTAGGTAATAATTGTATGACTCAAATTATAGCAAGCACTATTTCTTTCTCCATAGTCAGACTCATGTAAGCACTCACATCAAAAGCTAGTCATTCACTACATGCATCCAAACAATGTATTCAAATATTGCCATCAACATATATGTATATATATATATACATTAGCATGCTCTGATCAAGTCAATAAACATATACATTCCTCTTTGGGAATATCATATTCACTCAATATAGTTATGAGTTTAGAAAGTTACTCCTATTCACATGTCACTTGACCCATTTTTTTATTGTTACTTGCTAAGTCCCATTAGCAATATAGGGTATCAACTATTTTACATCAATCAAACTCTTTCCTTGGAGTCAAAATTCCATTTTAGCAGTAATATTCAACATCATGAGTGAAGAGTGCCTTAACTTTCAAGGGGGACACTACCAATGACAAGGATAATATATTTAGTCCCAAGCATTAAGCATTATATACATTCTCAATCAATTCCAAAAACACAAGGAAATTATTCATATAGACTCTAGCCTTTACATAACCAAGAATCATGATTTTAAGAAGGTCTAGTGTTTGAACCATAGCTTTGATAGCACTCTGTAACACACCCAACCCCCCGAGCTTCATTAGGAAGGTGGGGTGTGCAAAATTCTTCTGATTTCCTACTAAGTTATTTTTCTTGATCATGACCCTAACATCGATTCTGAGCTTATCGATCAAATCTTGACATAGCAGGCATCTGCCCCCTGCCATCAGAGTACATTCACAACATAAGATTTATTCATTGTGTGCTTAATAAGAATCATGAACGTCATAATGTTTCTCCATCATTGATACATTTTCCTTCTTTTTACTTGCTCATGTCACAACCCCTAGGGTTGTACCTCTGCTCCCACGTATCCACGTTTTCTTCCCTGTAGCACCACAACAGATTCTACATAATCACCAGTCGATACTTACCAGCTGGCTTCATGTTCACTTGTTGCAACTTGCCTTTTGTTGTAAATCGCTGCTACAATTAATCTTCTACTGCAACTTGCTGCAAATCACCTTCTACTTCAACTCGCTGCAACTCACCTTCTACTTCAACTCGCTGCAACTCACCTTCTACTGCAACTCACCTCTACTGCAACTTGCCTACATATGCAACTGCAACACACATACTTCTACTGCAACCCATCTCACATGACATATCTCTGTTATGAAAAAACCTTTTTTTGCGACTCAATCATCCTCACACTGCAACACCCATCCTGTTGTACCCACACCCCGTTGCAACAACACGAGTTCTGTTGTAACACATGTCCAATTGTTGCCATTGTTTCCTATTGTAATACATAACTCTAGTTGAGACAATAGCTTTTGTGAACATCTTCTGTACTCAAACATAACCCTCAATGCTTGTAGAACCAGAGCGCTCATCCTCCCTATGGGAGACCACAATCTGCAACATGACCTTCCACAGACTCGTGCCACCTGTATAACCATATCATACAATGATATTCTCTACAATATTTACTCATTAACGCAAGACATTAACTCATACATAATTATGTCAAGAACACAACACATAACATCCTACATGAATTCATTCACACACACACATAGAAAGATTCATTTTGCAACAATGATTATTTTATTCATCATAAAAGTTACAATACAATGTCTTAATGGCCAGATTTGAGCTTACAATATTTGTTGGGTTTCCAGGTGAGAGGCCATGGAAACCTTAACCACTTCTCTCTTGTCTCGCGAGATCTATCCTCTTGTTCTCTACAAGCTCTCTCATCAATATCTTTGATGCTATGTTTTATTCTTTCCAAAAAATGTTCGCTTCATTTTCCCCAACGCTCTTCAACCCTTTCATCTTCCAGCTTCCGATTTTTCCTTTCCTCAATGACTCTTCATCTCCCACGTGTCCTTTCTAGCTTCATTTCAACAAATTCACTCCACCTGATCCGTAACATCCAAAACTTCTTATGTAACAATTTTCCTCATAGACATCCACACACTTGTCCATTCTATAACAACACTCCTAGCTACTCCAATGCTACAAATCTGTAGCATTCAATCGATCTACGCCACTGCTATTACTCCCAGTAGTCCAAATGCTGCAACTCTGTAACATTCCATCGATTTGCACCACTGTTGTTACTCCCAACAATCTATCTCATTCACATCCTGCAACAACTAATTACTGCTATAACAACTCTGTCATGTCCTCGTAACTAACTTCTTCGTGTCATCCCCAGGATGATTGGGATGCTACTGCATCAGACTCCCCAGGTTTCAAGAAAGCTTGTCCTCATGCTATGAGGTAAATCACTCACATATATAACTATCCAATGCAATTCCATCAATGTTGCACTCTAAACTCTACAGTCCTTATCTGCAAGACATCTTCCTCTACTTCACATTCTTCTATCAACTCATTGTTTCTCTTACTGCACATCAATCCACAATAACACAACAATACTCTCATCATGGAGATTTGGAAATTTCATCTTATTCCTACTGTAAATCAACTTTCTACAAAAGTTCACTCTTTGGTACTGCTACCTTCTCTGTCTCCATTTCCTCATTAGTACAAGCACTAGTTAGGTACTTTTCGTTGATGCATCACATGAATAATTGGATCAGATTCATGTCCAATCCAGGACATCCCACTTCCCTTTTTCATGCAGTGTACAAAGTGCCTTCGGTGCAACCAACAGCTCATGATCAAAACGACACAACATGGAGTCACATGCTCCTATGTTACACCTCCCTTGACTCAATCCACATCTCCTGCACAACTCAATCTGAGTCACATCCAATCTAGGGAATCCCACTACCCTTTTTCATGCATTTTACAAAGTGCCTTCAGTGTAGCCAACCACTCATGCTCGAAACTACACAACATGTAGTCACATGCTCCCATGTTACACCTCCCTTGACTCAATCCACAACCATACACAAACTACCTCAGTTGGTGATTATGTCAATGTATACACATTATTGAAAATTACGAGAGACAACTTTCAAGGATCTTCTTATTCTCCATACAACACCTTCACACTCAGTCCTCAATAACCTTCACTCTTCTAACATTCTTCTACAACATGTCTTCTTTCTCAAGAGATTTGAAATCTTCTCCTATCTCTGTCAACAACATCTTCATAATCTTCCCCCATCTTTTGGACTATATGCTATTCGTCTTCAACTCAACAACTTTCATCATGCTTCATCTTCACGATGTCATCTTCTTCAACATCTACACCCCTGTAATCCTTGCAATTTCCTTTTCTTGCATATACATCTTCCATTGCATTTTATCTTCAACCAAGCACATCCACTTCCATTTGAAACCACAAATTTCTTTCTTCCTGCAAACAAAAAAATGACATATTAAGGGAAAACAAAATTTCCATATTCTCTCCCTCCTTTCTTCGTTACATCCGACACAACCATATGTTTGTAATTTTCCACTTCTATAATTTTTCTGCATCTCTTTTCTTCCTCATTTCTCTTAAATTCAAGTCTGCATGAAAATTGTAGTCACCATTCAACAATAATGCGCTCCCTACTACCAACATGTTCCTCAGGACATATGTGTTAAGAACCAAATATCAAAATAACATAAAAACCTCAGAATAAGAATTCAATGCCTTGTCAAAGAGAGAAATTTAGATAATAAGCCTCTTCGAGGGGTCAACCTCCTTATACATCACGTGAATTCACAATTACAAGATGATTCCAAATGAAAATGTCTCCTTGGTATATATAGGAGACTAGGAGATACAATTACAACTAATGGACCCAAGCTGACATAAATAAAATAAAAATATTAATGTAATATGCCCCAATTAAGGGGTAATGTGGAACTATTTAGGGCTTAACATGCCCCTCCCCTTCAGACAAGTGTTGTCCGTAATGCTTGAGTAATTCTGGATGTTTCTGTATAAAAGAATCATCCTCCCAAGTGGAATCTTCAACAAGTAGTTTCTTCTACTTAATGAGATACTCTGAAATGGATCTATTCCTCAGCTGGAAAATTATTCTGTCAGTGATAGCTTCAGACTCCAATATGATTTTTCCTTCCTCGTCAAGTTCTGGAAATATAGTTTAAACTAGGATGTTTTCACCTATAACCTTCTTTAAGCATGAAACATGGAAAACTAGGTGTACTCGCGAAGATGTAGGCAACTCTAATTTGTATGCCATAGTACCAATATTTTGCAACACCTTATAAGGGCCATAATACTTTGGTGATAATTTATTATCCTTCTTAGCTTGCTTGAGAGACATCTGTTTGTATGGTTGTAGTATTTAAAATACCCAATCTCCTACTTCAAAACTTCTTTCACTACGATGCTGATCTGCTTGTTGTTTCATGCGATTCTATTCCATGGTTAGGTTTTCCTTTAAGAGTTGGAGAACTTGTTGTCGATGCTCGATGTGATCTTCCACTGCTTGAACCTTAGCTTTTTCTTTTAGAGAAGAAGTGATGGATGATGGGTGATATCCATAGAGCACCATAAATGGTGTCATTTTTGTTGTAGTATGAAAGGAAGTGTTATACCACCATTCTGCCAAGGGTAACCACTTGAACCATTGTGTTTGTTTACCAGAGACAAAGCAATGAAAGTAGCCTTCTAGATATTTGTTCACTATCTCAGTTTTTCCATTAGATTGAGGATGACAAGTTGAGCTATGAGCCAATTGAGTACCCAAACAAGAAAATAATTTTGTCCAAAAATGTCTCGTGAAGATAGGATCTCTGTCACTTACAATAATCTTTGGGATTCCATGTAGCTTTTGAATTGTCTCCATGAATGCAGTGGAAATTGTACTGGATCTGAAAGGATTAGAGAGTGCAAAAAATTGTGTGTACTTGGTCAGTCTATCAAAAATCACCATCATGACACTATTTCATTCAGACTTTGGTAACCCTGTGATGAAATCCATGGAATCCTCCTCCGAGCACTGACTTGGTATGGCTAATGGTTGTAAAATACCCGGGGTCTTAATTGTTTCCACCTTATTTTGTTGGCAAACCAAACATTCTACCATAAACCTTTGAACATCGGTTTTAAGGGCATCCCAAAAAAATTCCTTCTTGACCCTGTGATAGGTTTTCAAAAATCCTGAGTGCCCTCATACCAGAGAGGTGTGCAATTCCAAAATTACCTTATGTTTGAGTTGGGAGTTCTTACATAAATATAAGTGATATTTGTACAATAGTGAATCATTTTTTCACATAAATGTATTTAATGCACTGGAATCCTGCTGCAATCTTTGAATGAGAGTCCACACTTTTTTTGTCATTCTTCCATTCATCCCTTGCTTTTGTTATCCAATCAGGTTGGATGATCGAGATAACATAGAGAAATGCCTCAACATATTCATCCTTTCTTCAGAGTGCATCTGCCACAAAATTTTGCTTCCCTTTTTTGTAGATGATTTCAAAATCATAACCCAACATCTTGGTCACCCATTTTTGTTGTTCTTATGAAGATAGTGATGCAACCCCCCTCCTCTCCTAGGGGTTGCATGACCTTCTGGTCAAGGATCTTCAAATTTCTGAGCCGAATCGGCTCTTCGGGCCTCTAATAGACCTTGGAATCGGTTTACACAGGCCCCCATTTTTTACCATGCAAGTTCAATTCACCTGCTACCCCGTTCTTTGACGCTTATGGTAACAGTGAGTGGTGAGCACTAGCTCCTCCACTAGGCTCTTCTTCAATGTGACCACGAGTTATAACCTCAAGCCAACCCCCTTCACAACTTTCGGCTTTGACGCTTTTGACTGCAACTTACCCGTTTTTCTTTGAACTCCGAACTGCACAATTACTCCATAATATCTATGGTTCTCGTCTCTCCAACAACCAACGGTTGTGATCCGCTTCAGGACTTTAGTGTTCGGGAGTTCCGAATGTATTAACACTCCTTTTCCTTGAAGTACTCTATCACCGAAGTGATAGAGATGACACCATGTGTCCACACAATCAACAACTAGGATTTAACTTCTTACCTCTTTCCCAGATGTGTGCTCCTGGATCCCACGATCTGATGACACGTGTCCCCCTCAGTTAGAAGGTCGTAATCTACTTTTTTCTTCGTGACTTCGCAAAGCTTCTCTTGCTCCACACAAATCTTCAGGAGTTATTTCTCACTAACTCTCCAATTTGCTGCCACGTATCCTCGCTGCAACCAATGTCTGGGATTACTTCATGGCTTGAGGACTTCAATGATCCCCGCTCCTTAAACCACTTTCAAACCTCCAAACTATGAAGTGCCGAAAGACTCCATGACTAACCTCTGCAACTCTCCCAGATATGATAGTATGGAACGATCCTTCTTCCTCTTGAATGGATCTTTTCTCATTAACTTACAAAATCTTAAAGGGCTCCTCCCTATTGAAGAAATTTTCCTCCTACCTCTTCTGATCTTGTTCTTCATTTGAACTACTAACTCCTCAAAGTGTTTTCTTCGACACTTCGTCAAAATTGACCCTATGCATGCCTTGCAACAGATCTTCCTCCACAACTTAGCTTCTTTGTGGACGATTGTGCACACCTTGCAACAATTCTTTACACTTTTCTGCAAATACTCTTAAGTTACTCCTCTCGGGCTTCTGAGTCAAAAGCATTTGTCAATGCACTCCTTGCGGAAAATATGAAATCCTTGCATACAAAGCTCCAAATTATCTCTCCTGAACTTTTGAATCAAAACAGACTCTGTCAACGCATACCTTGCAGACACTTATGCACTCCTTGTAAACAAAAGTTTCACGTTATCTCTTCCGAGCTTCTGAGTCGAGATAGACTCTGTCAACGCACACCTTGCAGACAATCATGCACTCCTTGCATAGGCTCGTAGAAGAGAAACAATTGAAACTTATCTAATATCTCACAGATTCATACATTCAACCATGTAAATGCATTCATAACATACGAATACATAATACCAGAGAATTGCAATTAACATAAATCCTACCATTCATTCATTCATTCATTCATTCAGATAGACACAGTAACATCAACACCAAACATGTGGATCAATGCTTCTCTGTTATATTCATTCAAATGATATGTACATGGTATCATACAATGCTCTTCAACATCTCTCAACAACTCTTAACAACAACAACAACTCTTTGCAACTTTCAGCTAAATTGCAACAACAACCTCATTTGAGCATACAATACATTTATTTATACAAAAGAGCTCATAGAGATTTTCCCTCCGAATTCGTTAGTGCTATCCTATCAAATTAAAAGCTTTCAACTACTAAAGATTTATTACAATAAATGTTTTAGATAGAAAGATAAGAGCAAACGCTTCAAATCTGTATTGCAATCTACTACATTAAATAAATATAAACTCCCCATCGATCTCATGTGATGGTTTAGCTCCTAAACATTTAAGATGTTCTTTAATTACATTATTTTGAAGATATTTATGTGATATGCCATATTTAATATTCAAAAATCACTTCAAAATGTGCACTAGGGTGCTAAGCTGTCTTCCACTTGCGACTTGATGACAATGCTCATGCATCATACTCCTCTGGAAAAAAATTCATGGAATCATGTCCATGAGCTCCTGCACTGAATTTCCATGCTTCTGAATATCCATTTCATTTACCCAACTGACATCTTCTATTGGGTATCCTTTCCACTTTACCAAATACTCAAAATAAGTATTTCTCCCGGTCTTCTTACCAATCCTTTGATCAATGATCTTATCCATCTGTGGCTTTTCTGCTACATGCATCTGCTTCTTCCACTGGATCTCCTTCTGATCTTCTGACTCTCTGGTGTCATCTCCCCTATAAGGATACAATTTTGAAATGTTGAATATGGGCGATATACCCACATCTTTTGGAAGCTCTATCGCATAAGCATTTTCATCAAATTTCCTTAGGATCTTGCATGGTCCTATTTTCTTTGGCTTCAATTTGTGATATGTTCCTCTTGGGAACCTTTCCTTCCTGAGATGTGTTAGAACTTGATCTCCCACTTCAAATTGAAGTTTT
>ML791478.1:607855-621138 GCA_009831015.1 Picea engelmannii
CTACAAAATCCATACAAAACAATAATTGTTTTCCAAGCTCATATTTCTTCATGTTGGCTTGCAATTAATTGTGGGTTAATATGGCATTACCATATTACAATGTAATATGGTAATCCCATATTACATTGTAATATGGCATTACCTTATTACAATGTAATATGGTAATGCCATATTACAATGTAATATGGTAATGCCATATTACATTGTAATATGGTATACCATATTACAATGTAATATGGTAATACCGTATCTTGTGTAATTTTTTTTTTAAAACTTAATGCCATCGTCGCAATATCGACGATAGTTCGTTGGAAAAAAATTGCATTTTGACCACTTTGGCAATAGCGACGAACTTTCGTCGCAAGTTGCCACAGGTTTTCGTCGCACATACAACATCTTCGTCTTAACTTTGGTCTTGATGAATCAATGTCGTCACTATTTCCATGGGTATTTGTCGCAAGTTTCCACAGTTTTTCGTCACACATACAACATCTGCGTCATAAGTTTTTGACTTGTCAAAATTTTTTTCATCGTAATTGCCATGGTTGTTTGTTGTACTTGTGACGAGGTTTCGTTGGAATTGCAATGATGCAAAGGGTTAACTGAACTTGAAGGTGGTGACACGTGGAGAGATAATTTCGTTGATGTTTCCATGCACACCTGGATCATTGATAGAGCGAAAAAATTATTCCGACAAAAAAAAAAACTCAGCTTTCGTGGAAATTGCGATGAATAAGTGTAGCAATATCAATGAAAAACCATCGCAAATTTGGTCATATGTACTAGTGTAGTGCCTCCATTTCTTCAAGGCTTGAATTATTGCATAAAATTCTTTATCATATGTGGAGTAATTTCTCTTAGTGTCATTCAACTTCTCACTGAAATATGCAACAAGCCTATTATCTTGGCTCAAGCCTTCTCCAATTGCTACTCCACCAACATCACATCTTACTTGAAATGTCTTCCCGAAATCTAGCAAGACCAGAATCAGTTGTTCTGTTATCTTCTCCTTTAATATCTTGAAACTTTTCTCAGATTCTTCTATCCACTTAAAAGACTTGTGTCTCTTCTTCACTGTATCTAATATAAGGGCACAAATTCCAATTAAATTTCTAATGAACTTCCTATAGAAACTCACTAGTCCATGGAAGATTATCACCTCAAATATGCTCCTTGGTGATGACCATTATTTGATTTATCTTACCTTCTCTGGATCCATCTTCAATTCATTTGAAGAGATTACACAACCCAAGTAAATGAGTTATCTCTTCATAAAATAAGACTTCTTCAGATTTATCAAAAAATTCTCCTGCTACAATATTCTCATCACTAATGTTAAATGCCTAAAATACTCTTCTTCAGTTTTACTGAAGACTAATATATCATCCAGATATGCAATCACAAACTTACCAATGAAATATTTCAATACCTCATTCATCAACCTCATAAAATTACTCGGGGCATTTGTTAATCCAAATGACATAACCTGCTACACATACAACCCTTCTTTTGTTTTGAAGGTTGTTTTCCACTCATCACCTTCTCTCATTCTTATATGGTGATATCCACTTTTCAGGTATATCTTTGAATTTTTTTTTTATCCTCTCAAACAATCCATTAAGTCATCCATCCCTGGAAAAGGAAATCTTCACGTGATTTTGATCTTGTTTATGGCTCTTGAGTCTGTACACATTCTCCATCCTCCATCATTTTCGGACTCAACACAGTTGGTACTGCGCATGGACTCAAGCTTTCCTTGAATAACCCTTTGTCCATCAAATCCTGGACTTGTCTGTTTACATCCTCATTCTCTTGAGGTTTCATTCTGTACGCTACTTTGTTCGGAAGACTCACTCCTGGTATTAGATCAATGTGATGGCTGATACTCCTGATGGGTGGCAATGAGCTAGGTAACTCATCCACTACTATGTCAACAAAATTCTCTAACAACTCCTGAATTTCTACAGGCAGATCATCCATAGAAGTACTTGTAAGGACAATTCTGGGTTTCCTTACTACAAAAAATTGCTTCTCTTGTTCCTTCTTGACTTCACTCAAGTGTTCCTTCCCACTCATGAAAAGTATACTTGTGTTGGCTTCTTCCTTTAATTTATTTTCCTCAATTGGCAGTAACATGTGTGTCCTACCATTCTTCTCCAAGGTATAAGTATTTTTTCTCCCATCATGAATGAAATTCCTGTCATATTGCCATGGTATCCCCAACAAAACATGACATACGTCCATGGGAATCACATCACACAAAATCTCATCTCTATATCCTCCTATCTTAATTCAACTAGGCATTGTTTAGTTACCATTACTTGGTGTCCTTTCTGCAACCATGAGACTCTATACAGACTCATATGTGCATTTGTCTCCATTTCCAATTTCTCCACCATCTCTGTGGATACTAAGTTATTAATGATCCCACTGTCAATTATCACCTTGCATACTCTATATTTAGTATTGCAAGCAGTTCTAAACAAACTGTTCCTCTACACTGGTTTTTCAACCTCTAGCTCTGGCTTCAAGAGAACCTTCTTCATCATCAAGGATTTCCCATCTTCTGCACCTTCTGCTTCAACATACCACTTTTGAGCTTCTGAAATGTGAGCTTCACCTCCTCCTTCTTTATTTCTCTCGAGGCATTCCCAATACACGTGTCCTGTCTTTCCATAGGCACAACACTTCACTTCTCCTCCTCTACCTCTTCCTCTTCCTCGAGGAAAAGAGTTTCTTCCACCATACCGTCTGCCTCAAGAACTTCCTCCTCTTTTCGAGTGACTACGTGGTTTCCCAATATCAACCTTGGGATTCTTTGCCTTATCATGGAAAATTCCATTGCCTATGTTTTCTGGCCAACTTATCTTCTGCCTTCAATGCAATATGGTAAGAATCCTCCACTGTTCTTACTATCATCATGCTGATTTCATCCTAGATTTCATATCTCAAGCCATTTATATACCTAGCAACCTTTTCATCATCTTTCTCTCTATATCCAACCTTGATGTTTAGCTTGTAGAACTCCTCTATGTATTCTTTCACTGTCATTCCCTTCTGTCTCAGGTTCTACAACTTCCTGAACAAATTTATCTGATAATCCTTGGGTATGAATTTAGCCTTCACCTTGGCTACCATTCTGTCCCAATTCTTGATCTTTTTCTTTCCTTTGCATCTTCTGTTAGCCTACAGTTCATCCCACCACAAGGCTGCATGTCCCTTCAACCTGGTGACAACATGCTTCACCTTCTTCTCCTCATCGACGTCTTCATAGTCGAAGTACTTGTCCATTGATATTATCCAATCCTATAATTCTTTAGCATCTAAATTGCCTTCATACATCGGGATGTCTATCCTTGCTCTAGCTCCCAATTTGACAACTGCTTTCAACAAACGTTCCTCTACAACATCTTCTTTAACTTCCACTTCTTTGTTCGCTGCATCACTAACGTCTCCAACATTAGGTGCTCTC
Organism: Picea engelmannii; assembly: GCA_009831015.1. Taxonomy (NCBI): domain Eukaryota; kingdom Viridiplantae; phylum Streptophyta; class Pinopsida; order Pinales; family Pinaceae; genus Picea; species Picea engelmannii. The sequence continues at coordinate 611,328 of ML791478.1, forward strand.
CTTTGTGCTGTCTCCATAACATCTAACCTTGCACGAAGTTCTCTCATCTCCCTTTCCAAAACTCAATTTGCTACAGGTGGCTCTACATGTCTTCTAGGCGGCATGGTGCTGAAATTTTCTCCTTTACACAACTACCACTTAATGTATCTGATACCACTGGATGTTATCAGACTATATCCTTCCACCTTCTCACCTTTGCCTACTATCTGAAAGAAAATTGCTTCTCTGATACCACTTGATGCAACCCCCCTCCTCTCCTATGGGTTGCGTGACCTCCCGATCAAGGATCTTCAAATTTATGAGCCAAATCGACTCTTCGGGCCTCTAATAGACCTTGGAATTGGTTTACACAGGCCCCTATTTGTTACCATGCAAGTTCAATTCACCCACAACCCCATTCTTTGGAACTTCTAGTAACAGTGAGTGGTGAGCGCTATCTCCTCCGCTAGGCTCTTCTTCAATATGGCCACGAGTTATAACCTCAAGCCAACCCCCTTAGCAACTTTGGGCTTCAGTGCTTTTGACTGCAGCTTACCCATTTTTCTCCGAAATCTGAACCACAAACTTACTCCACAAGATCTACAGTTCTCGTCTCTCTAACAACCAATAACTATGATCCGCTTTGGGACTTCAGTGTTCGAGAGTTCTGAACGTCTTAACACTTATTTTCCCCAAAGTACTCTATCACCGAAGTGACAGAGATGACACCACGTGTCCACACAATCAACAACTAGGATTTAGATTCTTACCTCTTTCCTAGATGCATGCTCCTGGATCCTGTGATATGACGACATGTGTCCCCCTCAGATTGATGGTCAAAATCTACTTTGTTCTTCGTGACTTTGCGAAGTTGCTCTTGCTCCACACAAAGCTTCATGAGTTAATTTTCATGAACTCTCCAATCTCCTGCCACGTATCCTTGCTGCAACCAACGACTGGGATTACTTTGCGGCTTGAGGACTTCAACGATCCCCGATATTTAAACCACTTTCAAACCTCTGAACTACGAAGTGATGAAAGACTCCATGACTAACCTTCGTGCAACTCTCCCAGATCTGACGGTCTAGAATGATCTCGCTTTCTCCTAAATGGATCTTTGCTCGTTAACTTACAAAATCTTAAAGGGCTCCTCCCTATTGAAGAAATTTCACCCACTACTTCTTCTGAGCTTGTTCTTCCTTCGAAATACTAACTCCTCAGAGTGTTTTCTTCGACACTTCATCAAAATCGACCTTATGCACGCCTTGCAACAAATATTCCTCCACAACTTAGCTTCTTTATGGACGACTGTGCACACTTTGCAACAATTATTTACACTTTTATGAAAATACTCTTAAGTTACTCTTCTTGGGATTCTGAGTCAAAAGACTTTGTCAATGCACTCCTTGCGGACGATATGCATTCCTTGCATACAAAGCTCTAATTTATCTCTCTTGAACTTCTGAGACAAAACAGACTCTGTCAACACACACCTTGCAGATACTTATGCACTCCTTGTAAACACAAGTTTCACGTTATCTCTTCTGAGCTTCTGAGTCGAGATAGACTCTGTCAACACACACCTTGCAGACACTTATGCACTCCTTGCACAGGATCGTAGAAGAGAAACAATTGAAAATTATCTAATATCTCACAGATTCATACATTCAACCATGTACATGCATTCATAACATAAGAACACATAATAAAAAAGAATTGCAATTAACATAAAACCTACCATTCATTCAGATAGACACAACAACATCAATACCAAACATGTGGATGAATGCTTCTCTTTTATATTCATTCAAATTATATGTACATGGTCTCATACAATGCTCTTTAGCATCTCTCAACAACTCTTAACAGCAACAACATCTCTCTACAACTTTAAGCTAAATTACAACAACAACCTCATTTGAGCATATAATACATTTATTTATATAAAAGAGTTCATAGAGATTTTACCTCCAATTTCCTTAGTGCTATCCTATCAAATTAAAAGCTTTCAACTACTACGGATTTATTACAATAAATGTTTGAGACAGACAGATAAGAGCAAACGCTTCAAATCTGTACTACAATCTACTACATTAAATACAAATACACTCCCCATCGATCTCATGCGATGGTTCAACTCCTAAACATTTAAGATGTTATTTAATTACAACTTTTTCAAGATATTTGCGTGATATGCTATATTTAATATTCAAAAATCACTTCAAATGTGCACTAGGGCATTGATCTGTCTTCCACTTGTGCCTTGATGACGATTCTCCTACATCTGTTAGTCTTTGTTCCAAGAAGTATTTAAGTTTGTCATGATCTGTTTTGACCTTGAAGTGCCTACCTATTAGGTAAGGGTGCCATTGCTTCAATGCATGTAGTATTGCCATCATTTCCTTCTCATGAATGAGTTTGTGTAAGTCCTTTCCCTTGAGTGGCTGAATTTCAAAAACAAGGGGCCTTTCTTCTTGCATTAGAACAACACAAATTCCATTTACCGAGGCATCACATTCCACAATAAAGGTTTTAGTGAATTCTGGTGTGGTCAAGACAAGAGATTTTCACATCGCATCTTTAAGTTGTTCAAAAGATTCAGTCACCTCTAGAGTCCATGAAAATGCATCCTTCTTAGTTAATGTCATTAAAGGTGCTACTATTATTCCATAGTTCTGAACAAACTTGCGGTAGTAACCTGTCAAACCCAAAAATACTCTAAGATTCTTCAATGTTTTGGGAATCAACCAGTCCATCATGGCCTTAATCTTGTTAGAGTCTACCTTGACACCTTCATGAGATACAATATGACCCAAATACTCTACCTCCTTCACCCCAAAGATTTTTTTTTTGGATGATTTTCCATATAGCTGTTTCTCCTTTAGTAGTTGTAGCACTTTGTTAACATGTTGAACATGAGCCTCCCAAGACTTGTTATAGATTAGTATATCATCAAAAAATACTTACACAAATATTTGAAGGAAGGGATTGAAAATATAATTCATCAACCCTTGGAATGTGGAAGGTTCATTTGTAAGTCCAAAAGGCATGACCAAAAATTCATAATGGCCTTCATGAGTTCAGAATGTTGTTTTTGGGATATCTGCTTCCTTCATTCTAATATGATGATACCCTAAATGAAGATCCAACTTTGTGAAGTAGATTGCTCCATGTAGTTCATCTAACAATTCATCAATGATGGGAACGAGAAACTTATATTTAATGGTTATGTTTTTGATCTCTCTATAATCTGGACACATACGCCATGAGTACCATTACCACTGGTGCATAGTAAGAACTTTGACTAGGTCTAATAATACCATCCTCTAACATTTCTTCAACCATACACTCAATTTCACTCTTCAGGGCATAAGGGTATCTGTAAGGCCTGATGTTAGAATGAACAATCCCAGGTATTAGGTCAATAGCATGATCACAATCACGAGTGGGTGGAAGACCTCTAGGGATATCCTCAAATACTTTGGAATGCTTATCAATGACCCCTTGGAGATTTATGCGAATAGATGGATTAAATGTTTGAACATCTAGTGAGCATAGTTTTACAATTACACCATGATTCCACCTTTTCAATAATTTTGTCATACCATTAGAGCTTATCACCTTACTGGGTTTCCTTGTGATACCCCTTAACTCAATGTCCTTTCCTTCCAATGAAAATTTCATGAAAAGTTCTTGAAAATTAAAATCCATTGTTTCCAATGATTGTAACCATTGGGATCCTAGTATGACATCAACACCACCCATGGGTATAACAATCATTGGACTATTCATTACATATTCCCCCATAGTAAGATTGATCTTAGAGCATTTTCCTAAGCAATTGATAGTTCCTCCATTTGCAATCATTACTTGAAACTCTGGCGCTAGATATATAAAGCAATTGAGAGCTTTGGCTAATTTATAGTGAATGAAATTATGAGTACTACCATAATCAATTAGGATTATTACCTTTTTCTTTTTGATACATCCTTCGATATTGAGGGTTTGAGGAGTGCTAATTCCATCCAATGTATTACATGATATGGTGGGAGTCAACTCTTCAGAATAAATCTCTTCTACGTTTTCATCTTGAGATGGTTCTTGTTCTTGTTCTTCTTCCTCTTCACAATCTATGTAGAATAATTTCTTCTCACCACACTTATGCCCCTTATTGTACTTGTTGTCACAATTAAAGCATAAACCTTTTTCTTTTCTTTCCTCTAAATGTTGAGGTGTCAACTTTGTAGGTTGAGGTGGTTTAGAAGAAGGAACATTATTCTCTCGATAGATGTTAGGAGTGGTCCTTCTAGTAGCCATAGCCATATTTTTTCTTTCAACATTTCTCACCCCCCTAAACGCATTCTCCAATGATTTGGGTTTCCAAAGGTGAACCTCATGTTTAATTTTATCCTTCAAAGTTCCTATGAATACATCAATTAGGTGTTCATCTGGAATATCCGTTACCTTTATATTCAATCTTTGGAATTTCTCAATATGCTCCACAACTAAATGCTTTTGCTTGAGATATATCAATAGGCCGAAGAAGGTATTTCTCCTTGTATCCTCATAGTGTGCTATCATTTCTTCCATGAAAATTGTCCAAGTGACAAGTGATTTGCGAGAAAAAATCCATCGATACCACACAAATTGATTGGGTTCTAAATATAAACACGTAATTCATACCTTTTGTGTGTGTGGCAAATCATGTAGATCAAAGAATTTCTCCATCTGGAGTATCCATGTGATTTGATCCTTTCCATCAAACTTCCTCATATCGATCTTAGGAAAGTGGTTGGTCTTCAACCCAAAGTTGGAGTTTCTCTAGTCTTGATTCATATTCCTTTTGTCCTCATCATTAATTTCATGGGATACATTGTAACTTTCAGGTGGCCTCTCTATTAGTAACTTTTTCAATACTTCCATGATCTCCCCTTTTAAACCATCCATCTTAGTATCCATTATCACTTCCAGCTTAGCTTTAGTTGAATCCATCATCCTTTGTAGTTCATCTTTTGTTACTGCCTTCTTTTATAAATCATCTATGTCCTTGTGCATTTCTTCACCTTCATCAAGAGTCCAAGTAGGAATATCCGAGGGATTATTTGGTGTAGAAGTTCCCTTTTTTGGTGGCATGTTTTCCAAGTATCACTCCAAGGTAGGAATTCCTAATTGGATTAGGCATAGGTCCTCACAAACAAGGGAGTGTTAGGTGCCATAGCTCTCTGATATATGTGTGGGGTTTGACAATAATACTTATCCTAATATCTCAGGGAACTAACTATGGAGGCTTGATCATGCCCTTAGACATACTATTTGACTACCTAGGTACTAGAGAGTGATCTCCCCGAGTGATATTCTTGGTGTATTATAGCAACAAGATGACCAAATGGTTTACTCGATTGGTCTCATGATTCTAGGGGGTCTCCCTATATATTCCAGGTGCGTGGAATCTCAAATATATAGTAGTGTTGTCTAATGCACAACCATTCAAAAGGGGCCTTCAGATATACTCTAGGTACGTGGAAGAACCACACAGTCCCTAGGTTGTAGCCCTAACAAGTAACAACAATTCCTACGTTTAAGGACATCATAATATGTATGTACCTAAAAAACCCTAAGATTCTCCAAAATTTATGTGATAATCCTTTTATCCCACTTTATTCCACTTTTTGAATCACCCCAATTGGATCTTCTAGTCAAAATATATGCAAATTTCCAAAAAAAAACACACACATTTTAAAAGCCTGATTTGGAGACTGTTATGCTAGCTGTCCTTTCTTTTGTTGTAGCTCTACAATTTCGTCCCTTCTGAGTCTAAAATTTCTACCTAAGGTATCCTGATGTGTCTTCTTTCCAACTACACAGCTTAGACCAATATTGTATTCTCCAATAGAATTTTATGATAACTTTCCCAATATGTGTTGATTTGTTTTTGCTTCCAAGCGAACGAACTTATACGGACTTCCACATGTCACTGTCTTCACTTCATAACTTGAAATTCATACCATTACAAATTAGGTCCATACCCTAACCAATGGAACATGTATCACTCAATTTGGAGGTCTGTAGCTTCATATATAACAATTTTCCCAAGAACACTTGTTTTAGACTAAAATCTGGACCAACCCAAAACCCTAATTTCCTCAGGGAATAACTTTCAAAGTACAATGAATCAAGGGATGAAATTTGTAAAAAATATACTTCACTATTCTGCCTTCATACTGTAAAAATTTCATAACCTGAAACCAAGACAAAACAAATTGGGATTGAAAATTCCAAGAATACTTGTTTCAAATTAGTTTCGGGACTAGCCAAAAATCCTAACTTGAACATAATGTATCTCCAAAAATATAATGAAACAAGATTTGAAATTTGGATGCAAGTTATCTCTATATGTTTCCTCTACACCATAGATATTACAGATCCTGAAACCTTTCAGAAAAAAAATTATAGAAAAAATTCCAAGAAGACTTGTTTTGAAGAAGTCAGTCTTGAGGATTGTCTAGCTCTAATACCAAATGTTAAGACCCAATTATCAAAATAGCATAAAAACTTAGAATAAGAACTCAACGGCTTGATAAAGAGAGAAATTAAGATAATAAGCCTCTTTGAAGGGGAAACCTCCTTATCCATCATATATATTCACAATTACAAGATGATTCTAAGTGAAAAGGTCTGCTTGGTATAAATAAGAGACTAGGAGGTACAATTACAACTAATGGACCCAATATGACATAAATAAAATAAATATTAATGTAATATGGCCCAATTAAGGGGTAATGTGGCACTATTTAGGGATTAACAATATGATCCTAGTCTTCGGTCCAAGAAACCTTCCGACTGCATTCCTCTCGCATCCACACTTGCTCATTTCCAGTGACCATGCTTTCATTACAAGATAACAATAATGAATAACTGCCACCACAACTGCTATCTACTGAATCCTCTCATAACCCATGTTTCCTCTTCCATCTCAATATAATAGTCATGGATAACTCCCACCACAATTACCATCTATTCTACAAGCCATTTATCTAAGAGACTTCTTCCTTTTCAACAACAACCTTATAAACTTTCCTTCATGCAATTTTTTTGTTCCTTGCTATCTTTTCCTATTTCAGGCTTCATCTTGACATCTACTACCACTCCATTATCTGCATTCTAACTCTCGGTTTCTGTACCTCATTAACATGTTCATCTTCATGAATAAATCCTCGAGAGTTATTTTGTATCCCTCAGCCATACTACACTTCACATTCCCTTTCTTTGACACCGCCTCCTATAATTCTTCCTTCAACAACACAAGATGAAACCATCATTCTTGTGGTCTTATTCCTTGTAGTATCTTCCATCCCAGAGCTGAACCATGCTATGAAATATTTTCACATTATTTAATTCCAGAATTGAACCAAACTCTGCTACCTTCTCACATTATTTCACCCCAGATTTGAACCAAGCTCTGATACCACTTTATGCAGCGGGCATCCACCTCCCCGCCATCAGAGTACGTTTGCACTGATTTTTTTCTTCTTCATGTGTGCATAATAGGAATCATGGTTGTTATAATGCTTCTTCATCATTGCTGCATTTTCCTTCTTTTTACCTGCTCATGTCACAACCCATAGGGTTGTACCTATGCTCCCATGTATCCACGTTTGCTTCCCTGTAGCACCACAATGGATGCTATAGAATCACTAGTCGGTACTTACCATCCCAATTCATGTTCACTTGGTGCAACTCACCTTTTGCTATAACTCGTTGCTACAATTCATCTTCTGTTGCAACTCGCTGCAACTCACCTTGTGCTGCAACTCACCTACATCTGCGACTACAACATACATCCTTCTACTACAACCCATCTCTCACAACATATCTTTGTTATGACAAATCCTTTTTCTGCAACTCAATCATCCTCATGCTGCAAAACCCATCTTGTTGCACCCATACTCTATTGCAGCAACATGTCCCTACTACAACATGTCTTTGCTGCAACATGACTTCTGCTGTAACACATGTTCGATTGCTACCAATGTTTCATTTTGCAATACATAACTCTAGTCGAGAAAATATCTTCTATGCACATATTCTATACTCAAATGTAACCCTCAACGCTTGTAGAACCAAAGCGCTCATCCTCCCTATGGGAGACCACAATCTCCAACACGACCTTCCACTGACTTGTGCCACCTACATAACCATATCATACAATGATATTCTCTACATGATTTACTCATTCACGCAAAACATTAACTCATACATAATTATGTCAAGAACACAACACATCCTACATGAATTCATTCACACACACACATAGAAAGATTCATTCCGCAACAATGAGTATTTTATTCATCATACAAGTTACAATACAATGGATCAATGGCCAGATCTGAGTTGACAATATTTGTCGGGTTGCCAGGCCATAAGCCATGGAAACCTCAACCACCTCTCTCTCTCTCTTGTCTCACGAGATCTCTCCTCTTGTTCTCTACAAGATCTCTCATTAATATCTCTAATGTTGTGTTTTATTCTATCTAGAAACTGTTCACTTTAGTTTCCCCAACACTTTTCATTCCTTGCATCCTCTAGCTTTCAATTTTCCTTTCCTCAACGACTCTTCATCTCCCGCAAGTCCTTTTCAACTTAATTCCAAAAAATGCACTCCACCTGAGCCGTAACATCCACAACTTCTTTTGTAACAACTGTCCTTGTAGCCGCCCAAACACTTGTCCATTTTATAATAACTCTCCCAACTGCCCCAATGCTGCAACTCTATAGCATTCAATCGATCCACGCCATTGTTTTTACTCCCAGTAGTCCAAATGCTCCAACTCTGTAGCATTCCATTGATCTGCACCATGCTGTTACTCCCAACAGTCTATCTCATTCACATCCTAAAACAACTAATCACTGTTGTAACAACTCTATCATTTCCTTGTAACTACCTTCGTCGTGTCATCCCCAGGATGACCAGGATGCTACTGCATCAAATCTTCTCCTCAAGATCTTTACAACAACTATAAATACACTCAATTCTAAGCCATGGACAAGAATATATGGTCCCTCAAATTTCTCAAGCATTACCCTCAAGATGACATCATCATGTCTACGTGGCATCCACGTGGACCTCGTTCCACATGTACAATATTCCGTCATCATGTCCATGTGGCACACACGGGTCCTCATTCCACACATGCCAACTGACATCATCATGTCCATGTGGACCAACTTCACATGTGCCAGCCAACTGTTGGGCCCCAACAACCCCCTTCTTTATTTTTAATCAAAATCTAGGGTCCCTTGAAATTTTACTTGGATTCTTCATTTTTTTTTCCTCTTTGACTTGATCAGATTGGTATTGGTTTGCTTCGTTTCAAGGTTGGTTGAGTTCATATTCTTTTCTTTTGTTTGGTTTGAATTTCATTAAATTCAAATGCCATTTCATTTTTCTTTCTACAGAGTTTTGATGTTGATGGACGAGCTTCATAATTTGGGAGTTTGTTATTACCTCTTCCTTATTGAATTTATCTGCTATGAGAATGGCTTGGTTGAAGACATGGATTGATAACATTGATTTTACAGGAAGAAAGTTTATCGCGACACATATTTTCTATGACATGTGTTCATATTTGATCAAATTTGAATGAGGGAGAGACAAACATATAAATATTAATTTAAACGAAAACATTAATTTTTATCAACTGTTTACTTTCGTTTAAATTATGATCATGTTTTCATCTTTTGCTCATTAACAATCATTTTCACAAAATCATTTGGTAGGTTTAATTAATTAAATTATTTTGTCAGTTTGCATCTCATTTCAAAATAAAAAAAA
>ML791478.1:637265-670267 GCA_009831015.1 Picea engelmannii
TAGGTTTTAAGTTAGATTCTCATTGGCTCAATGTGTAGTAAGTGGTTTTAAGTTCATTTTTCTTGAAATTTTGGCTTAGTTTGTTGATTAAAGATTCATGTCTATACTTATTCAAGGGGTTTTAAATTTAGAGTTTCATTTAGTGTTAGAGTTTGATGTTCATTATTTTTAGTCAAACAAAAAGTAATGGTATTGAAAAAGTTTGATTGTACCTTTATATATAACTACTACATATTATAGTCTTGGAGTATGACTTAAAATTGCTTCAATGACAAATGCTCACTTGGTAGGGGTGTTGCGATATGATTTCTTGAGTGGGAGTCGTCACTCTCTACTCGTTTGGCAAAAGATAATTTTTTCTTCCTTTTTGACAATGTGTGGGGTTATTAAGACATTTATCAGATTTTATTGTTACTAGGAGGTGTTGTGTCTTAGGGAAGCATGATTCATCCCTCATGACCAAACCTCTTAGATACCAAATGATCCAAGTACTTAAACTAGAAATAGATGGCCATATCTCGATGATGAGCACTTGTTGACATATTTTTCCTTCTTCATGTGTGTGTGTGTGTGTTTATACCCCCTTCATGGGCAAATGAGAATGTTGAAGTGAATTGGGAAATCAAAACGGAATTGAGAGATCAAAATGTAGGATGAGGCAAAGAAGAAGAATAATCATTACGTTTTGTGAGTGAAATTCAGTGGGTCAACGACAATAAAAAATTTCCCTACCTACTTTTCCATCACATGAATGTTTGAATGATATAACCTAAGTTGATTCATTGATCATTATTTCTTCACTCTAACCATTTTCTCCACTTACATATATTAATGTGTACTAGTGGAATTGCACAATTTTGGTGGTGGGGATGAATAGATAGGATGAGGGAAGAGTGAGTTTGTGCAAGGATGTATATGTAGGATGATGTAAGAAGAAGTGTTTGCTATTTTTTACATATTTTAAATATGAGTTGATCATGGATCACTAGTATTATTCTTAGCCACCTATGGTGGTGTCAAACTCAAATTGCAAAGAGGTATGAATTTTACTGCAACATGATAGGAAAAGCCAATAATGCATCTATTTGTAAAAAAATGGCTAATGAGAATCAAAATTGAAAAGGGGAGGGGTACAAAATGAATTGCAATCACAAACAAGGAAAATCCTATGAATGAAAACAACCTTAAAAGATAATAATGAGATGTGGTTTTGAAACATCCACATACAAATGATGAATGATTTCAATATAAAAACTTAAAAATTATGAATAAAGGAAAAGAGGGCAAGAGACTCAACCAAACATATTTCAAATCATCCCTTTCAAAAAACTTAATAAATTGAAAATAATACTAAACTTTATGATTATTGAAATTTACCATATCTTTGAAATAACATTGTTATATTTAACTCTTGATGACCCATGCTTGGAAAAAGCCGTGTAAACAACTAACAATTTCCCATTTCCCTAGCTTCTAGTTTACTAAGGTGAACACAAGATAATAAAGACATTACTACAGAAAATATGCCCAAATTATTTTTATTGTCAAATGTTATGCAATAAAATTGTTCATCATAAATATTTCAAAATTATTTGCCATTGTGAATTTTCTTATTGTTCTAATATTATAAATTCGTTCACTGTTATCTATTATTATTACTTTTTAATTGAAACAGTTAGAATTGTATTGAGAAAAATTGCAACGTCCTCACCATTATGTAGTACATAGCAAAAATATCCAAAGTCTATTACCAAGGCTTATCAACTCAAATTCAAAATTCACTGGCCTATATTGCCAAATATCTAAGAAAACTACATTCCATAAGTCCTTACATAAATATTCTAAAAAATTGTTGGCATAATAATTGACAAAAGCAATACATGATTATGTTGGATTTTGGGATTGACTTCTTGTCAGCATTGGCCGCAGTGCCGATGGAGTCTTTTTCTTTTTCCCTACTACCGTCCAAACTTCCTTGAAAGATGACGATGTCATTGCTAATCCAACCATCCATGTGTTTTCTTGATCTTGAGGAGTTTTTTTCTTTGCTTCCTTGAATTTACCATCCTCATCTTCCCAACTTGCCAGTGAACGGGAGATGGGGAGATCCTTACTTTATTATCCCAGATCAGGAGAATATGAATCCTTTGATCTTGGATGAGGAAATAAATATAGTTGATTTAGAGGGATATCCTGAGTAGACACACCATTAGAATGGGGTTTCAGATCTTCAGTTGTGGAAGAATATCGACTGTAAGAATATGGATCCGGAGTAAGTAAAGAAGGTGATTTTCGACTGGTTTTTATAATTAGTTCATGATCTTCATTAGAGCCATCCCACCAGGTTGATTTATGCTAGTGCTTCCCAACCTTCCTGTTTCCCTTAGGGTATTGATTTATTATGTGCCATGTTTCAAAACAATCTCTACATCACAGGGAAATTCTCTCATAGTCCAATTTTTATGTCCAGGAGTAGTTTTTGCAAGTCAAAATAATTTTAGCTGGAAACCCTTTACTAAAGTCCATTTCCACACAAATTCAAGCATATGAAGTTATGCTATGAATTTTGGTTTCTTTACTTGCAAAATAATACTTCCCTAAGGTAAATCCGATAGCTTTAAGAGAAGAAGCGCCCCAAAAATGAAAGGGAGATTCAAAAGTCTCACCCAAATAGGGGTTGAAGAAAGAAAAATAATCAAAGGATTGAAACAAGGAGTCCAGGGCATCATACACAAACCCAAGTTTCCCCAAAACTAGGGGAAAGAGTGGAGAATTAAGTCTCTATCTTCTACGAGATCAAACTTGACGATGAAGAAATCCTTAGGTTAGGGGTGAATGAACAAATCTTTCTTAATCAAAGGTTTCCAGAAGGATGAAATATAGCCATTAAGATCCACTAACCATGAACAAATACCATTGAATCGACAAATTAAAGCGTTTGCCCATAAACAATCTTCCTCATCTTTACAATCCTGACTTCAATGGGACTTCTTGAACCAAGAAAGGAGAAGAGGGGGGAGAATGAGCAAGGTTATCAGTTTTGACAACATCACTGTAAGAAATGAAAGAGCTTCCCACAAGGCTGATAGAGGGAGGTGTGCATGGATGAGTGACACCAAAACCCAGACTGAAAATAAGACCCGCCATTGACGAGAGAAGCAACAATAGCCAGGAGGCCAAGCTACAGAAGAGAGGGTGAAGAGAAACTAGGGCTAAACCTTAGATGCGACGATTGAGCACATGAGCGACATCTTAATAGTATCAATAACAAAATTTAAAGGACATGGGGGTGGGATTTGATCCACTTATGTTGCATAGGTCATGAGACTAGAATTTAATATAATTTCTCTTGGTGCAACCACACGTTCGACCACTACCTCAAGGTGACCCCATGGCTCCCAGGGAAAGTCTTCATGGGAATTGAACCTTGCCCAATCGTGAAAAACTCCTTAATTTCCACCATTGGATCCAACCCCTTTGGGAATTTTTGAAGGACATGGGAGTGGAATTTGATCCACTTATGTGTGCACAAGTCACAATATTATTTAATAAAAATCTCTCTAGGTGCAACCACACGTTCAACCACTACCTCAAGGTGTCCCCATGGCTCCAGGAAAGTCCTCATGGGAATTGAACCTTTCCCACTAGTAAAAAAATCCTCGCTCCTTACCAATGGATCCAATCCCTTTGGGCCACCCTTATATGTTATTACTCACAACAAACAAACATAAAAGAAACAAGAAATATCCACATCTATTTGCTACTAGGATTTTTCTTATAATTTTAGCATTATAAATTTGTCCATAATTTTATATAATTATTCACAAGAAACAACCATAAAAGAATTGAGAAATATATTTAACTTGTTCAACATTACCTATTATTAATCATATTAATCACATAGTACAACAATAAATAAATAAAAAAAATATGTAAAACCAATTTAAAATTTTGAAAGGAATTTTTCCAAATTTGTAAGTATATATTTTTCTTTCCTTTTCTTGACCACTCCTTCCCTCTCCCATCATACCATTGAAGAAAGGCCACCTTCCATTCGCACACTACTAATGTTTTTGCATACACTACCAATGAGATAAGATATTGCTCAATAAATTCATAGTTCATTAAAGGAGATAAGCCACAAAATGGCTAGTCCCTACTTTATCGATAAATTCATAGTTCAATAAGAGAGATAAGCCACAAATTGGTAAATATAATTATAGCCATATAATTGGTAAGTATAGTTATACCAATATAATAATTGGCTAGTCCCTACTTTATCAATAAATTTATAGTTCAATAAGGGAGATAAGCCACAAAGTATCTAATCCTTACTTTATATAATCGGTAAATATAATTATAACAATACAATTGGTAAGTATAGTTATACCAATATAATTGGTAAATATAATTATAGAAATTTGAAATAATTATTTTAAAAATTTTGTTTACTATTTTTAATATCTAATATTTCAATCACTAAATCCATGTAATATCTAAATTTCAAAATTCATCTAAAATTTTGTTATGCATCACATGGAGATAATCTAGTTGAATAAACAAAAATCTAATGACATACTATGAAAGCATTGAACATAAATCTATCTATTGCATGGCTCCACAATCATACTAATGGTGTTTATCATGATGCTCCATGACATGTAGCTTCCTTGGATAGTGTTATCACATTTATTATTTACAAATATATTTATGTATCTCCTTGAATATGGCTCACATTAGGGTAATAATCTGGTCCATTAATGTGAGAGTACATAACTTACATTTTTTCAGCAGAAAATTTCTCATTATATTAAGATATAATATTGTGCACAAAGCCAAAAGTCTTGTCTAGGAAATTACAAAGAGTTCAAAACTATTCAGTGGTCATAACATAAGAACTCCTCCTCAATAAAAAAATTAAAACAAACAAACCCGATAACATAATACTTTCCGACTTTGATATATTAAAGATTGATAGGAAACAAAAAGAGTCACTTGCCAAAAGTTAAGACAACATTGGCAGACTCCAAAAACCAGAAGGGTTAGTAATAAGCTAAAAAAGGTGCAGAAAAAGAGAAGGACCCTCGTTTCCTTCTATCCACTTGTTGTAAATTATCTTCCCTTTTGGAGTCTATAGAGCCTTTTTGGATAATGCATCAACTTCCCGATTTTTTTCTTGGTAAATGTGAGCGTACTTGATTGTACTGAATGAAATTGCTAATTCCCTAATTCTGTCCTTCCAACCCACTAAAGAGATGACTTGTAAGTTTCCTCTACAGTTCAACCAATCAATAACTATTTTTGAGTCTTCATAGACCTGTAGATTATCAATATCTAGTCGAGTAACCAAGACTAAAGTCACCCATACACCTAACAGTTCAACCCTTGTATTTGTACCCGGGCCACAGTTGAAGTCCATTTGTAAATAGTATTGTCTGTTGATTTTATCTCTCCCCCTGCCCCACTCCGTAAACCGTTTTCTTGAATTGGACCATCAAACCAACCGACTGAAGGCAAAAATTGACAAGGAATCTTGAAAATTCAGGGACATATCACTTTCTGAGTACCTAGGTGACTATCCAATTTCCCTAGAGATTTAAAAACATCCAAATGGATAGATGGGTTACCATTTTCAAAATTGTTCTTAGCTCTTTCCAACCAGATAAACCAACAAACCAAGGAGGGAAGAGTGCTAAAATTCCGCTCCTTTTTAAGCAACTATCAAAACAAGTAAATAAATTATACCTTCCCAAGCAATTTTTATATTAAGTCCACTTTTGATCTTCTGCCAAACTTGTTGTGTAAAGTTACAATTAACCAGCAGATGCAAGACTGTCTCCGAGTCCCTTGAACATAAATGACAAAGATTTGGTCCTTCCCATCCTTTTTTTTGTAGATTATCCTAGGTTAAGATTTTATTTTCCACAGCTAGCCAAGTGAACAGTCTAATTTTTAAGGCAATTTCCCAAGTCCACATATTCCTCCTCCAACCTTCAATCAGATGCTGCCAAAATGTTTTTGCTAGAGCATTATAAACATTTTTTACTTTTAGAAAACCTGAATTATCTCCGCCAATCCAAGTTAATTCAACTTCCTTAGTCTAAATCTGAACCCTTGTTCCAATTAAAACCCTACAAAAGTAATCCCATTCTAGAGGCAAATCACCCACAAGTTCTAGCTCAACACTATACTAAAAAGTGTACATTTGTTTTATAGAAAGTGATAAATAACCAAAATCAATATTATAATATAATAGTTGTAGTTTTATAAGATGATTTGTGAGGTGAATTATATTAGTTAAGATTATGAATGTACAAAATACTAAAACAAAAATTTATTTTTTGGTTTTTATTTATAATCATTGAAATTTGGTTATATAATTTTTGATAAAATCATAATTTTTTATTTTAATTAATTTTTTTTTATGCATAAATAGATGTTTAAAAACTATGTACACACTATAACCTACAATTTCTAACTAAATTTTAAATAAAATTAATTAAAAATATATCTAAAAAGAGAAAAAAATATATAAAGTTTAAACTATAAGAAACAAAAATACCTTGTATAATAAACTATGAAGACATCACCTTGGAAGTAAGTATTGAGTAAATCTTATTGATTTGTTTACTTTTACACTGTTTATATCAATATTCCATTATCTACAAATTATTAATATGTAGATAATCAAAATATTAAATATATTATATTTTAATCCTTTTATATACATTTTTTCGATGGAAAAAAATATTGTTATATCCTTATGACTGATGACACTTTGAAGAAATTATATCCGATATATTTCTGGTCTGTAATCCAACGTACATGTTCAAATTTTCCATTTCATGCATTTGGTAAATAATTGTTTGGAACAATTTCTTCTCTTTGTTAACATATTGAAAACAAAGCTAAAGCATTAACTAAACTAGTAGAGATTATTAAACATTTATATTATTAAAGCTAGAAATCATATAATATAATGATATATTATACATATAATATAATTAATTAAAATAATTTTAATGTCTATAATAATAATAATAATAATAGATTAATTAACTCATTTTTAATTATAATTATAATAATAATATTTTTTGTTTGTTTGTTAATTTGTTCGTGGGATTAACGCGTGGCTAAGAAACTACGATTCAATCATCTGGGGATCGCACCCGGTCTGAGCCACACCAACCCTTAACATGGCTGGATTTTTTGTCCCCACAGGTTTCTGTGACTTAACATCACAGAGTGGCTTAACAACAGACTCCGTCACCGACTATCCTACACCTCAGGGACAATTGTAATAATTATTAATTGCTATTAACATTAATAATAATCTATATTTAGTATACTACAATTATGATGTTAGTGATAATTTTTAGCCTTTTTTTAACTCATTTTTAGTTGAAGAATTTAATCATCATAATTATTCTAAAAACAAAGAAATGAAAATTTTAATAGAAAATAAATGATAATGGTAGAATATGAAAACATTACTGGTTTTATTCAATATTTTTTTTTCTTTTATAGAGAATATATATTTTAGACAATTGATTTCTACTTCTAAAAGCAAGGAATGGATCTATTCCATGTACATTTCATTCTACAATTAAAATTTACTACTTTTACATTGTAGAAAAGTGATTGTCATGCTTTTTCAACATTCCCACTTGGTAATCACTTTGAACAACTGTGATTGTCAATAATGTCTCTAGAAAAGACAAACTTATGTCCATTCACTACCTTTGTTAATGCATTTTTTGCATTTTACTTTGACATGCTTTTTGTCAATTCCACCACACCCACTTCTTCCATTTTCTTGACAAAGTGGTACTTTACATCAATATACTTACTCTTGGAATTGTAAGTGGGCTTCTTGATCAGTACAATGGAACTTTGACTATCACATTCTATTTCCAAACTACTCTATTTGATACCAATACCATTGCATAATCTTAATAACCAAACAACTTTTTTAATAACTTATGTTGCAACAACATATTTTTTTTTCTAAATGAAAGAAGACAAAATATGGACTAGTCCTCCGGATATAGTAAATACAGACTTTCTCTTTCAATTATAATAATTTCTTATTTATACTTTCAAATATTTACCATTACATCCTCATTCTTACACTGTTGTCATACCAACAAAGGTTACTATTGTGAATGTGAATTACAATGCAATGATAAGACAATGATGCTCACAAATTTGTTGTTCAGAGTCGAGGAAAGCATTCAAAAATCTCCTTTCTTTAGCTTTAGGTTTTTCATGTGTGGTGAATTGTAATTGGGGATCCTGTTCAATTTGATTGACTTATACCCTTACACATGTCCCTTGTCCATCATAATCCACCAAAGGATGGTACTTTTGTTTGCATCTCTGACAACACTGATACTATATAAGCCAACCTACCATCAATCTCTCTAGACCTAATGGTAGGTGCATTTCAGATTCTTTGACACATTTTCTTACCATCTTCTAATATATTTTACCTCATCACCTCCAATACCATACATCTCACTCATTTTAGTCAACCAATAGTGATTTTTTCGAAGTAGGGGAGGGACACCAGTAGTGGTCCATGCTAAATTGCACCCTCACATTGCTAATAGGAGATCCCAAATGGAATATGACACAATGCACGTGGGTTGAAGGCATTTTGTGGCGGTTGATTTTTAAATGTTAATTGATTTTCCTTAGTTTTTTCACTTGTTTCTCTCTCTTATTGAGGCTTCTCTCCCTCCCATGTATTTTTTCTTTCACCCAATGGTGGAACATTCACTCCACCCTAAATTGGTTTGACCCTACCCCTATCATTTCATTCTCCTGACTGGTTAATGGTGTGACCCTGTCCCTGCCGTTGTGTTCTCTTGCCTAGTTAATAGTTTGACCTGTTGTCATTCACCATGCTAGTGTCTTCGTAGTGCTATACCAATTTCTACCATAGGTTTCTGGTGGAGAGACGACTGCATTTGGTGAAAACATTTCATTTCATCCCTATGCTTTCCTATGTTAGTTTGGCCAGGAAATTTTCTTGACCATGATATGGGTTTCAACCTTCATGCATTTTTCATAGTTAAGATGAATTTTTCATGCATTTGGCACTCTAACTTGCTATTGTTTGTCTCTATTGGTAGTTGTAACATGTTTTGTGGATGTTGTGGCAATGAAACATTGGAGGATTTGATTGTGGAGCTATAAAGAGAGTCCTTGATGAGGAGAGAAATGCATTTGTGATAGGATGTCATTCCTACTAGCCTATGATCCTATGTGTTTATCAACACATTAAATTGTTCATGGAAATTTGTAAGGCACTTCTTTGATTATTGTTGTTTGTTATGGGTAATTTTTATAAGGTTGCACGCTAGTAATCTATTGACCATTTGCTTGTTTGATTTGGTAGTTTGTTTGTTTATTCCATCCAGGTCTTAATTATTTGCAATATGTTTATTCCAATGAGGGTTTAATTATTTATTTATTCTAGCTAGGGTAATCTATATGCTTACATGTAAGGAATGATAAATAATGGTTTTCGTGCTTTCTATGGTGAAATGGTTTTGTATGATCACATGTAAGAAATGACAAGGAATATTGGGCAGGATAATAATTTGTAACCATTTTTAAATCTTGGAGCCAAATTTCTCTTATCCTTGATTGAATCTTAGAGCCAAATATCTCTTACCTTGCATATTTATTGTAGATCTTTCTTGATAAGAATATTTTCATGGCCATTTAATCAATTGAAGGCACTTGGCCTTAGAGTGCATTTGGTTTGTTTGGAGTTTAAATATTAGAGATTCAAGCTTGTATCTGGTTATTTTGGCTTGGTTTTCTCTCTCAGTTGTCCTTGAGAAATAGGTAGGTTTAACCTTTCATAGTATTTATTTTCTCTGTAAGTGTTTATTCTCTATGTGAAATTTGTTTCAATTTTTAGTTGGATGAATGACCACTATTGTAGCTTAGGTTTTATTTCATGGTTGTTTTATGCATCACCATTGTTAAAAGCCTCGATGTGTTGGGAATTTTCTCACACGAGTGAAAAAAATCCCCTTCGTTAAGCTAGGCAGTAAGCTAAAAATAAGATAATTGTTAGTTGCGAGACACACATAAGAGTATTACTATAGAAAAAGAAAGAAACAAAGCGTGCGTATAATGAAATTACAAATTAAACTACAAGAATGCCATTCAAACATAAAAACTTGGAGGGAAACAACAATACTCATATATTAGTCCAATGAAAAAGAATAAACATGAGTAACAACACCCGGGGAGAATGGTTGGATGAAAATGGGCTTCGACACTCTCCTTGGGATGGGTATTTTTTCTTCTTGAAATCCCTCTGTAACAATGGTGAGTGAAGAAGTATTTGTTCTTTGAGGAAATAACATAAACAAGCATGAGGGTGATGAAAAATAGAGATGAGAGAGAAAGATAGATGATATCCAATCTTGTTCCCATTACATAACCTTGCAATTATTCTCTTCTTCAAATGTTGTCTCATGGATTTCATTTATAAAGAAATTTTAAACTTCTTGAAGAACTTGTTTCAATGTAAAATCTCTTCATTCAAAATAGAGTTCCCAATGCTTGAAATGGATTTTGGGAGGCCAAAGTACTCTTCGTAAATGGGACAAGGTGGCATGAAGTTCTCCTCTACATCAACCTAGATCCACCTAAATCAGGCATGGATCCTTAAATTTGCCAAAGGGATTACACTTAATCATGTAGACATAGTTGTGCGACTTTTGAAGGAAATGTCACATAAGTTGCATAAGTGTTAGTGCAAATAGACTGCACATGTACATGAAAACCCACTTTCTAAATTTTTTTCTCTTTCTCTTTGAGTTTTTGTAAAGTAGCCCCAAGGTAGCCTTATTATGTATATACTTTCCAATAGATGATGTTTCTCAACAATCGCCTGAATGTTTATTGTGAGAGAAATTGTGGTGATAACAATTTCCCCATGATGTGTGAGGTTAAGAGCTTCCATATAACTGAAATACATCATTATTTTCTATCTCACATGCTTGTAACTGTAAATACTACGAGAGAGGGAGAGATTTGTCCAAGAAGAAAGGATTACCCATGGAAAAGTGATGAAGACCACATGAAAAACAACCAGACATACCTATAATGGTGATCTCTTATACAAATAAGGTGGGAATTCCCATGCTCATGAAATTATCAAAATACATTACAATAGTAGACATGTTTTCTTTGTGAGCATGTCTAGATATTATGATCCACTCATACAATGATAACTATGGATAGTGTTGTAACTGGAGAAATCCTTTATGTGGAAGTAGGTGTCACCCACATGGGCACTAGTAACAATAGAGGACTACTCATTATGAGAGGCCCTAGAACATGTAGAGAGATATCTGAAGGGAGATCCTACTCAAGGACATTGATAGCCATATAATCCCAAGGGTCTTCAACTAGAACTAGAAACTGCAACCATTGTAATGTATGACTTGCCCAATATGATAATGATTTGATGTTGAAAATCGGGGAGGTTCAACAAGAGTGAATATGTGAGAGTGAAGAATGGGGGGTTCCTCGATATCAACAAAGCATAAGCCAAGTGATAAAATGTAACAGAGGAGGATTTTCATAATGAAAGATAAGTTTTGGAAAATGAGGATGGGACTCAAGACTTCCCTTGGGCAGAGCATAAATGATGGCTGATAGGGGTAGCAATAATAACTAAACAGACACAACATGCCCTAATGTCGAGGAATAACTGGATTATTAATGTATGCTGGACTGGGATTGAGGTAAAGTGGAGACAAACGATATCTAATGAAGGAAACTATGAGAATCACAATGATGGCTATTGGGATACAATAGGTGTTGTAGACAACTATAATCATTATAAGCATGGGTAACTCAGTGAAAATGTTTTAACCAAGGGTGAAAAGGACTATTGTTGGGTTTTAAAGAGATACCATTGGACGAGATGGTGCGAGTGTTGATGTTTCCCTCATTTTTGTTTTTTTGAAGTTTTTTTTGGAGTGTTTTGGTGCTTTTCAATTAGTAATGAATAAAATAATTTATATACTTACAAAAAAGGAGATGAGTGCCTCGAGCATGTAACCAAGCAACTCCACATTATGTGGCTAAAGTGGTGAAAGTGAATAGGCACGAGGCCCATATGGTGGGTCTCCATGGAGGGGTAGATGATGGATGGAATGAAAATGGTCTTTTGGTTGTGGGTGAGATGAGAGACCAATGGAATGCGGTGAGACATTTATCATAGCCAACCATAAAGAATATGAGTCATGTGAGTCTATGGGTATGGGTTAACATAAATGATGAGAATGGATTATGAGGCTTGTTCTTTGAGATGTAAACTATATAGACTCCTGATCCTTGGGGGAATACAATGACATGGGCTTTTCTATGCAATGGGGTTCTAAAACCAAGGAAACCCATGAAGGTGGAGTGCTACCAACTAGTAGTAATTGAATGCACGTGGAACTGGGTGAAGTTGCTTGCTAATTTGTATGAGGAAACCTTAAATGAAACATACGTAGAGGGGGTATATATGAATAAGTATACTTGAGGGGGAATGTCAAGGGCCCTGATATGTGTGGTCAGGGAAATATGGATTCTCGGTGAATATTTGCCCACATAAAACTAAACAAATGGCATGGAAGTGCTCATGATAATAAATCAAATGGTGTAAACAATGTAAAAAATGGAGTTAGTGAGCTCATGTAACTAGTTGGAGAAATTTGGGAGGGAGAGGGTAAATGGTCCATAGGTGAAGGTTTTAATGGTAATGAATGAAGAAATTTTCATAAAAGGGGGCAACACTAGTATTCCAATGGTGTAAATGATGTAGAAAATGGAGCTTTTAAGATCATGAACGGGTCTATGAAAGTTTGTGAAGGGGACTTATAAATAGGGCGGGGCCCATAGGTCAATACCATTTGTACCTTCCTAATTTGAAAAAATATTTTGAGTCCTCAAGCTTCCAGATCTTGCTGCACGCAAGGTGATAGACATATTTTGACTCTGTGACCTCCAGGTAAGAGGTCACAACCCCTACTCCATTTCTATCCATTTAGTTTTTCAATTTAGGGCTTGTTCGACTCATATGGAATCCCATTAGGGTTTCCAACATGATGCGTGGATTTTGAGCGAACAGTTGCACAACACTATTTGCAATTGTTTTCTAGACTATCGTGCCCAGTGTAAGAAAGGAAAAACAAACCCACACAATTAGGGTTGTGTGGCTAGTTGAACACATAAGCCATGATTTTTTTTTTTTAACAGAAACTGAAAAGTTTGTATTAATAAAAAGGCACGACCGAGGTTGCATAATACAAAGTAGGGGGCTGGTAATAGAGATACCAACAACATGATTTCCCACAAAACTTACAAAACTAAGTCTAGTTACATTTCAAAATAGTACTGAAGATAGATTATGCATCCCTGTCCTGATACGATCTAAGAGAGATATAATTAAGCCATTTTAAAAAACAAAGGGATTTCTTACTGGTCTTGTTTAAACTTGATCCTCTTCTAGAGGAGGTTCTAGCACCACGTTCAAGTCTGGAAGCGTGGGTTCTGGTCTATTGTCGGTTTCCTCATTCTGACTTTGGACTAATGAATTTGGTGATCTAGTGTCCAACTTTGTTTGTATGGTCTCCCCTTGTCGATAAAGGAATTCAAATTCATCCTGCAGTTGACTGATTAACGTGCAGTGTTGAGCTAAGGTTTCCAGCATGAAAGAGAGAGTGGAGCTGTGGGAGTTGAGATAGAGAGATAATTGATGGGTGGTGGTGAAATTATCAACCACCATATCTTCCTCCTTTTTCTCTCGAGCTTGTTATTGAGCCATGCTTTCTAACAAACTGATAATCAAGATTTCCTGAAGATTACCTCCAAACCAACTACCCTTGAGGCTTCCTCTATCGCTGATTCTTTCTACGTGGCTTAGAGCTGTCTCTCCCTCTCTAATCCAGTTGCTAGAACTTGAGGGGCTTGGTCTACCGAGATTCTTCTTGTACCACATGAGTCTCCGTTCTTTCTCTTTCTTAATTGAGTTCAAGTCTATGAAATTTCTGAGGGACTGGCAGAGGTGGTGGATAAGTTTACCTCCAAATCTATCGCAATGAGGAGAAACCTTGGTGCATGAATTCCACTAGCTTCGAGGGAGCTCATGTATTAACTATCTTTCATGATTTGAGGTGGATTGTACTTCCTACTTCTCTTGGCTGGAGATCATGATGAAATTATTTTCACTTGTCCTCATTTCAAGTGGGGTAATGGTGGATTTGATGCTGCAATAGGTTGCTATGCAGAATTGGAGGGCCTGATATGGAAGAGTACCATTAAGGAGGATCGCATGGTGGACAAAAATTTCCATGCGATCGAGTTTGTCTTGCTTCTTAAAAATTTCCATGAGACAGAAGGTACAGGGGTACTTCACCTCCCCTTTTATGACGATTTTCTTACTGCAATAGTCCTCCATTTGTAGAGTCATGGAGAGTCTATCACTAGGTGGAGTTGAGGAGACTAGGGGCTTGGAAATTAGGGAGGGGCTAGGAATATGACCTTCCCTTGCATGTACATATGACCAAGGTTATTTCCAATTGCTTGATTGTTGTTTACGCCAGATTCTTCGTTGTTTGCGCGGGGGACATGGAAGAAGGATGTTTGAATTGAGGACATAGTTTCTTTGGTTCTCTCTATAATTCTTTGCAGCTTGGAGTTCTTTGGAGTGGTCCCTTTGATGAAATGCCAAATTGCATTTTTTGAATCCCCTAATATTATGATATTGCTGAGCTTTCATTCCTGAGCTAAGAGCACTCCTTGATACATCACGTAGGCCTCTGCCATGTTGTTGGTGGTTATACCCAGATTCCAAGAGAAATCTAACAAACTTTTTCCTCTAGGGATATACAACACCCCTCCCACACCTGCTTCCCCTGGGTCGCCTTTTGAAGCACCATCAAAACAAAGGACATGATTGTTTTGAGATGATAGCCATCTTTTGAAGTCTTGGTGTGAAAAATGAAACTGCCAACATGATTTTTGTGGTGAATTTGGGGAATGAATGGAGGGAAGATTTATTTTCCCCATCCATTTTTTTTCTTCTTTTTCCAAATGGTTTTCTGCCTTACCTTTGAAATTTAGAGAGGAGAGTAACTCTCCCATTTGTCCGATCGCATGGGTTGCGACCATGGAGGGGGAAATTGACTTCTCCTTGAAGATAATTTTGTTTCTTGCCAGCCAAATTTGCTAACAATTTTTTTTATTGAGGTGTTCCAGGTGCGGTGGAAGGTTGTATTTTTTTTGAAAGAGCCTTTGTAGGATTTTCTCCATTTTTCAATCAGGCTTTGATAGCTTGTTGGCCACGAGATTTGATTTGTTAGTTCTAAGTATACAATGTGCATAACTTTCTTGGATAAGTTGCAATTGAGAAAAATATGTTCAATGTTTTCAAAATCTTGGTTGGATTGGGCACATCTAAAGGGTCCCATAAAACATATTTTGAGAAGGTTCTCACATGTTAAGAGTTTGTTGTGAGCTAATTTCCATCCRAAGATATTGATCTTAGGAAGACCATCTGCATTCCATATCTCTTTCCAGATTGCTAATTTTTTTGGGAGGTCATTATCRGAGAGGAGAGATTTACATCCATTCCTCACAGAATATCCTATTTCGCCCCAATCCCTTCTGTCCTTCTGATTAAGGTGTAYTGGGGCAAGGCCATTTATATTCATAAGGAAGTGTCATGAGGMAATGAGCATATTTGAGGGAAACTCTCCCATGTTCCACCCTTTCTAGGTGTCGTTGTTGTTCCACTCTGAGATGCCATAGAGGGTGGTTTTTCCTTTGGAATTTAGCTAGATTTTGAGGGGGTCCAAAGAGGGAATACTAGACARTTTTCCCATGTCTAAAAAGTGGTYGTCCCAGATTTTGATTTCTTTACCATTCCATGGACACCAATAGAGATGTTTCYTTATGAGTGGAAGAGAGGCTCTTAGGAGTTTCYAGATAGGGGATCCCGTGTGTTTTATTGTGGCTATTTCTAGACATCTTTTTTAGTTTTTTGAGAGGTATTTGTAGAAAATTACCTTTTTCCACCATTCATTGCCCCCTGTGGTTAAGATCCATAATAGTTTTTCTCCTAGGGATATGTTGACCTTTTTCGGATCACGAATCCCTAGTCCTCCATTTTCTTTTGGGGCACAAACTGTGGACCAATTGACCATATGGAGTTTTTTCCCATTTTCTTTTCCCTCTTGCCAAAGGAATTTTCAGATTAGTTTGGACATTGCCTTTTTTATTCCCATTGAAGCATGGATGGATGATAATTGCAAAATTGGAAACAAGGATAAGAATGATTTTATAAGAACCACACTTCCAGTTGGGTTCAACTAGGTTGCTCCCCATATTTCGAATTGTTCTTTGAGTTTTTGAAGGATCACTTACCAAGCTTCCCCAGGTAGATCTTTTAGGCTAATAGGAGTGCCAAGATACTTGAAGTATTTCCAATCTACAGAAAAGGAGAACTGTAAAATGTTTGCAATTCTTACCATTATACTTGCTTTTGTGTGCCAAGCGTATATGTGGCTTTTGTGCTTGTTTATAACTCCTCCCAAAGCTTCTCCATATTGATCTAGAACCAATTTGAAGCGACTAGCCATAATTTGAGAGGATCCTCCTAACAATAGGGTGTCATCGACAAACTAGGAGTTATTTATTCTTATTACTCTCCTTGCTATTTTTAGTACAGGGATATTCCCAGTAGCTCTTTCATGCTCAATTTTTCTGTCCATAGATTCTGCCATGATGATAGACAACATTGGGGAGAGTGGACATCCCTTTCTTAATCCTCTTGTGGCTTGGAAGAAAGAAGCTGGTCACCCATTTATTAGAGGGGCTATCCAGGGGGTTGAAATACATGCTTCAATCTAGGAAATTAAGGTGTGATTGAACCCAAATTTCTTTAAAACTGCATAAAGGAACTTGTGCTTTACACAGTCAAATGAATTTTCCATGTCGATTTTTATAACCATCCCTTTTTCTCTGTTATTAAAGGCAGAGTATATTGATGCTACAAAGGCTAGTAAAGAGATGATTTGGTTACAAAGGTTTATGGAGGAATTGGGAAAGAAGTAGGAGACTATAAGGTTGTACTGTGAGAGTGAGAGTTCCATTCATCTTGGAAAGAATTCAACCTTCCATTCGAAGACTAAGCATATACAACTCATGTACCATTTCATACAATCCGTCTTGGAAGATGGCCATTTGAAGTTGGAAAAGATACACACTAGCTAGAATCCTGTAGACATGTTAACAAAAGGAGTAACCAGGGAGAAACTAAGTTCTTGCTTAGTTTCAGTTGGTCTTCAAGAATGAATATGAATATGAAGATGAGAAATTTGTGAGGTCCAAGAAGGATCATATTCCAACATATACAAAAACGGTGGAGTTTTTGAGATCAGTATCCAAGTGGGAGATTGTTGGTTGTGGAGATTGATTATCTTCCTGATTCAGAGGTCTTTGATTTTAGTCTTGTTTAAACCCCATGAATACTTTACACCCTGGAATAATGTACACTCCTCCACGCGGGGGACTGCAGAGGGGGGTTACCTCCTCTGCGGGGGTTTGGGGGTGAAGACCCTGAAGGAAAAATTGCCTTGTAAATGTATATTGTAATTTCGTTCTAAATATGGACCATTGATTATAATGTCGCAGATATGACGATAGAAGTTATGTTAGGGCTTTTTTCCTTAGAAGGAAACCCTCTTTTATGGGGGAAATTTATTGCGGCTATGTATCATGGTGAATATTGTATTCTGAGATAGGATATTGTGAGAGAAAGAAGATGAAGTTACATCATGTTTGCTATAGGTTGTATCCCTTCATTTGCTAGATAATAATAAAGGAACGACCTGACAATTTCTCTGGTGGACGTAGCCCACACTGGGTGAACCACGTATATCTGTGTCTCTATTGTATTGTGTATCTTCTGTGTTTTATTTCTGCATTTGTTTTATTTTATTGCTCCACGATCCTATTTTTCTAACAAAACATTAGGTCCAGGGGCTTTGTCTAGATCGAACTGATTTAGAACTGATTTGACTTCTTCCCCTGTAACCATCTTGTTTAACTCTATGTTGTCTTCTTCCTTTATCATTCGTGGGATGTTTTCAAGAAATTAATGACTCTGCTCTTTTTTATCTTCACCTTCCTTGGTGTAAAGATCTCTGAAGTGAGAAGAGGCTGCTTTTTTTATTTCCTCAAAAGAGTTAATTCGAGTTCCCGAGTTTGTCTTTATTTCCTCCACATTGTTTCTATGATGTCTAGCTTTGGCTTGCTTATGAAACAAGGATGTATTTTTATCCGCTGATTGGAGCCACAAGGCTCAAGAGTTTAGTCTCCATTCTTTTTCTTCTTTGTGAAGCGCTCTTATATAATTTCGAAAATGTTCTTTCTCCTGTGTTAAATGTTTGTTGTTGATGGTGTTTGAATCTATTTCTTCTTGTATATATTCTAGATTATTTTTGCACATTTCTACTTATTCTCTTGGTTTGTGGGGGGAGGCCTTTATCCACTCCTTTATTGCTTGGTTAGTCCTTTTGAGCTTTTGTTCCCAGAAGCCCGAGGTCCCGTCCACCCAGTTTGATCAGACATACGAAATTAGGGGGAGGAAGTCTGACGAATCCATCCAAAGGGGGTTGAATTTAAAGGGAATGGGGCCAAGGTTTTCTACTTTGTCAAATGAGAGAGCTATTGGAAAGTGGTATCAGATGCCCCGGGGTATTATTTGGGTAGAGATATTACTTGGGATTAGGAGGAGAGAGATTTGAATGAGAAAATGGTCTAGTCTGGATGCTATGTGTCCCACTCCGGAGAGTTTTTTTCTCCATGTGTATTTCCCTTTGTTTGGCTAGACATCGAATAGGTCCAACTCTAAAATCAGGTCCTCCATGCATTCCTTGAATGAATCCCTTACTATAGAGTCTCGTTTTTTCCCCTCTTGGTGAAGAGTTGTATTAAAGTCTCCAGCTATGATGCAATTATTGTGTAATCCAACTTCTTTGATTTTCATCAAAGACTCCCAACATTCTATTTTTTCCCAGTAGTTATTAGGCATATAAACATTACAAATATGATAGATGATACCTGATTGCAAGTGCTTTAGAAGGAACAATATCTAGTGAGTTGATTCTAGATTTTGTTCTTCTTTGAATATTTTGGTGTTCCAGACTTTGAAAATCCTTCCTGTCGCTCCTCTTGCATTTATGGTTGTTCCATCACTTTATTTCTAGATTTGCTTCATTTATTGCAAGACCTCTATACCCTGCATTCTGGTCTTCTAGATTAGGAGTATATGGGGCCTTTCTATTTTTATTATATTTCCCATTGATTATTTTTTTCCCCTTTGTGCCAATCCCCTACAATTACAGGAGACTTCATTATTTACTAGCATGTTTGGTTGCTCCCCCTTTCATGGGATGAGACTGTCCTTTTGCTGTGGAAGATTTCCCACTTTTCCCTTCTTTTTTGAGAACTTCTTCCAGTGTTGGTTGGGTTCCCAACTCTTTGTCTTGATTTGTTGTTTTTTCCCTTTTGTTTTTGTTTGTTTTCCTTCCTTCTTTCGAAGATTTGGTGCTTTTGGGGATTTCCAGGTCTAACTCATCCCTCGATTTCTCCTGGATTTCATCCTTTGGGCCTTGGGAGGGGACCATGAGAGGTGGGGCAACTAGCTCATTTTGGAGCGTTAGGGGATCTGGATCTGGATCTTGTTGACTTTGTATCTCTTCTATGTCTTCTTTCAAGTTAGCTATTTCTGCTTCCAAGTTTTCAAGTGGGTCATACCTATTTTTTCCGCTTTCTGCATCATTATTTTCCATCAACGACAACTTTTTCTTAAGCAGAGAGGATGGTCTGGTGTTTTCCCTTCTTTATTGCAGTTGGGCCCTTGTTTTATTTGTCACCTTCTTCCTTTTGGATGGTTTCCATTGTTCTTGCACTTTGTCCTCAAGTTGCTCTGTTATCGCCTTGGAGAAGTTTTTGGCGAAATGATGATACTCATGGCAGGCTTTGCATTTAAATGGAAATTGTTCATAATCAACTGTTTGGATATGTGACCACCTATCTAGGGTAAGATGGATTTCCTTTGTTACTCCTTTTTCTAGATCTACTTCTACACAGAGACGAGCACAAGATTGTAATCCATCACGTGGTTCGGGACTAAAGTATGGGGTCCATTTATTTAGGTACATTCCTCTAGTTTTCATGAAGTATGGGCCATTTCAAAATATCATATCTCTATCTTCTTTATTTTCAAAGAGGAAGGCATAGAATCCCTTACCGCAAAACACTGTTGACAATTGCCCCTTTATCATTTTTTTTCAGTTTTGATCTAGAGATTGCGCCATTTCTCTTGGGGAGGGCTAGATCCCTATAAACATTCCGATCAAACCATTTTTATCCAGTTTTAGGGTGAACATCTTGGAGGAGGGGGAATGGAGAGAAACCTTCAGGATCTCATCTAACTTCTTAACAAAGCGTGAATGGGGTTTCCCTTTTTCTTCTTTCGAGTAGGATAAAAAGAGGGTCTGGAATGCGACGAGGTCCAGAGGCAGAGGTGGTTGTGGGGGGGATCCTCCCCCTGAACCAGAAGCCATGACATGCGCGACTAGCTGTAGAAAACCCTAGAGTTGGAGAAAAACCCTAGAGCCCCGAATCTTGTCTTTGTTTACTTAACACAGAAGCCATGATTACCATGTAGTAAACTTCCAATTTTATGTGCAAGAGTGGTTACATGTCAATGTTTGGGACACGTTGCATGGTTTTTACAACATCCATACACTTCTACTACACAATCATATTGCATGACTATTTTTTGGATAGACATGTAACTATCATGATTGTAAGAGAATAAGACATGTGGAGATATCTCATAATTGTTCAATGGAAAATCATGTGATCTCCACAGAAGATGTGATGATATCCATGCGAGGGTTTCACATGACTATGTGTATCAACAGTTGTGAAAAACTCATGAATGTTCTGCAAACAATCATACAAATACCTTATGTGAATATTCATGAAATAATCACATGGTTGGTGCAAAATTTTGACTAAAAGCTGCAATACTGACAAAAAATTGATTTTTGTGTTTGCAAGCTTTGTGATTACTAGTTAGTGATGTTGATTCACTAGCGAGAGCATGATTATGAGGATTTGCAATGAGAGGTGAAGGATGACTAAGTAGTTAGACATGGGCTGGCCATGCATGGCTTGTTAAACACTTTCAAGTGTCCACTCATGCACTCCAATGAGGGGCTTTTATGGGAGTTGATTTAGATGTGGTGACTAGATGAGAACCTATTTATGGGATGGGACCAACTATTGAAGTTGAGTTCCTGTAAAAATATTTATTTCTTGACTGTTCTCCCCATTAGGGGGATGAGAGGTGAGCTAAGGCCCCATATGGCATTTTTCAGGACTATGGATTAGCTGGTATCCCAATACTGCATCGACCCAGAGGGAAAGGAGGGAGGGTCGATCACAATTGTTTCTATATGAGACTTGGCTACATGGGTAGTTTAAGTGACGGTGGTGAGGATATATGGATCCTTAGGGACGAATGGACATATGTTGGTCGTTAAGCAGGTCATGCATTGGCCTCTTTATTATGGGAGGCACTGTTTGGGAAATTGATCCATTGCTTTACCAGTAGCAAGGGGGAGTTTCATTTTGGCTCGATCATATGTTGTTTTTTTTATGAGTAAGTGGTGGGATTGCACCTGCAGGTTTTGGTTTGACTTAGAGGGACTTGTGAGCCATGGATGTGGTAGTGGGATGAGATGATGTCCCGCATGGGCATTGGTGAGGTAGGTCACTACTTAATCTTCCAGTTTTTTGAATGGTGTAAGGATACACCATAGACCATCCTAGAGTTCCCATATTTTGGGATGGACTACAGGGGTGATCTTGCGATGACCCTGCCTACTAGAGAGCAATGGGGGCCAATGGGTGAGTATATGCTATCTAGATTTTTATGCTATAATAGTTTTGATCATTTTCCTATTTTAATTTTCTTCGGGTATTTATCTACACTTGATACTGATGGGCACCACCTTTTATATGTAGAATGTGGTGCTAACATGGAGAGGAGAATCTACAACATAGAGGCATTGAGTTGATCCAGTATTGGAGGCTGAGTGATGACTGATAGCAGGGATCTAGGCACATGTTTCCAATCTAAGGTGGATTTTGGACATAGTGTTGTAGGGTTTTCTAGAGGAAAGATGGTTGGACATTGACAAGGACATAATTGATTCCTTCACGGGGATACCGATCGAGTGGAGACCAATTTTGCAATGGGATGTAGTGGTTGGATCTACAATAAGAGGGTAGAGAGGATCCCTTATAGGTACAAGGGCACACTTGCCGGTCATAATTTTCCTTGGAGTGTTTTTTTGGTAGCTTCATTGTTTTGTAACGAATATCGATGATCTTCATCAGTTCTCTCCAAGTCTAGGAGTTGTTGCTTTAGTGGTGTAATATTCAAAAGGAGTTTGAATTCCATCTAGAGAGTTGGAATTTCACATTCGATGGAAAATATTTCTTCCACCCCATGGACAAGGTAGAAAGGGGTGAATCCTATGGAAGTTTTGATGGATGTCTATAGACCCATAGTGATAAGAAAATCATGTGATGCTAGTTGGATTTGTGTTTGTTGATTGTTCACTACATCATGGTTTTGAGGATTTTGATGACAACCTTGACATGACTATTGGGTTGTGGATAGTAAGGGGATGCACACTCATGCATGAAGTTGAGAAACAAAGACAATTCTTGGAATATTTTGTTCTTGAAATATTTTATGTGGTCAAAGACCAAATGCTTGGGGACACCGAAGCCAGTGATGACATGGTTGAAGAAAGTACACTCGATTGTGTCTACTATGTTATTATATATTGGCATTGCTTCGACCCATTTTCTAACATAGTCAATGATGTACTTATGGCCCTTGCTAGATGGAGGGTTTCATATCATAAAGTTGATCCCCCACTTACATAAGGGTTTGGTTGTAATGACGAGGAGTAGTGGATTTGGTGGAGATATTGTCTTGTGGGTGAATATTTGGCACATGGAACACCATTTTATGATATATTTTTAGTCGTGGAAGAGAGTAGACCAAAAATAAATGGCGCGAATGATTTTATGGGAAGTAGACATTCTTGATAAATGAACACCAAATGAAAAACTATGGTATTAATTTAAGATGCATTGTGATTCCTTAAGGGTGAGGCATCAACACAACATGATATCCACTCCTCACCTGTAAAGGACATCTTTGATGAGGGATATCAAGGAGCTTGTTGGTAGATGCATCATCGATCATCATGTGAGAGTTGTGGGTTGAATTTTTGTCTGCAAAGGTAAGTGAGAATGTCATCGTACCATAGGTATTTTGATGAAATAAAGAAGAGGTGATCATCTGGGAAATTATCATTTACTGGTGGTTCTTTTGTGTAAGATGGGGAATCTGTGACAAAATCAACAAGGACAAGTTCCTTCCTTATTTTGGGGGTAAGGAACTTGAGATCCGATTCTTGGAGGATTATGATCCAATGGGTAAGCTTACTATTGAAAAGTTGTTGGATGACTAGGTACTACATAATATTGGAATTTGCTATGACTTTGGTGGTTTGAAGAAAGATGTAATGGCACAAATTTTGGATTGAGAGAATTATGGTTAAGTCTAATTTCTTCTCATGATTGTAGTTGAGAGGAGGTCCCAATATATTCTTTCTCATAGAATAGAAGACATGCTCGATGCCATCTTCCCCTTGTTGGACTAAAAATCCAACAATGGAGACTACTGAGGTGGATAAGTAAATGATATAATCCTTATTAAGGTTAGGGGGAATAATTAATGGGAATTTGAGAGAGTATGCTTCAAAGCGTCAAAATCTTGTTGTGCTTGGTTGTCCCATTGGAAAGGAATATCCTGATGTAGAAATATTAAGAAGCCATGGGTGCAAGTTACGTAATTGGGAACAAAGCATTGTAAAAAAATGACTTTTCCCTGTAGAATTTATAGTTGGCACAAGGTCTTGGGGGGGGGATTTCATTGATGGATCAGAATTTTTTATGCCCAAAACAACCAAAATAGTATAAAAAGGAAGAGAGATAAGTAACTCCATGCCTTGATAAGAGAGAAGAATGAATGTAAAGCCTCTTCAAGGGGACAACCTCCTTTTACAATAGAACAAATGTACACGATGAGATGATTCTAAGACTATGAATCCTTAGTATATATGTAGGAGACAAACTGTACAATCACAATTAAAGGGTCTAGCTGACAACACTAATATAAAAATATAAATATAATAACTCAATATTTAGGGATTTACATGGGGCTTTATGCTTAACATGGGGCTTTGTCTAGGGATTATCATGCCCCTCCCCTTCAAACAAGTGTTGTCTTCAACACTTGTTTAGTTGTGTATTTTCTACATGAAGAAATTATCTTCCCATGCTGCCTCTTCCATTGGTAGGTTCTTCCACTTGACGAGGTACTTAGTAATTGCTCAATTTTGCAGTTTCCTAATCCTTGTTTCAAGGATTGTTTGTGGTTCTAGTATGATTTTTCCTTCTTCATTAATATATGGTAAAATAGTTTGAACTTGGATCTTGTTGTCGATTACCTTTTTTAATAAAGAAGCACAAAATACTAGATGTATACATGAATACCGAGGAAACTCCAATTTGTTATCCATACTTCCAATCCT
Source organism: Picea engelmannii (assembly GCA_009831015.1). Taxonomy (NCBI): domain Eukaryota; kingdom Viridiplantae; phylum Streptophyta; class Pinopsida; order Pinales; family Pinaceae; genus Picea; species Picea engelmannii. The sequence goes on from ML791478.1 coordinate 662,045, forward strand.
ATGCAACACCTTATAGGGACCATAATACTTGGGTGCTAATTTATTTTCCTTATTTTGTTGCTTGAGGGAGATCTATTTGTATGGTTGTATCCTAAAAAATACCCCATCCCCCACCTCAAATTCCCTTTTGTTGCAATGTTTACTTGCTTGTTGTTTTGTCATATTTTTTGTTTTAACCAAGTTGTCCTTCAACAGTTTGGGAACTTCTTGTTGGTGCTCTATGTGGTCGTCCAATGCTTGAACCTTTTCTTTCCCTTTCAAGGGTGATGTGATGGATGCGGGATGATATTGATAAATTTCCATAATTGGGGACATTTTTGATGAATTATGGAAGGATGTTTTGTACCACCATTATGCCAAGGGTAACCACTTGACCCATTGTGTTTATTTAGAAGTTGCAAAGAAACAAAGATATCCTTCTAGACATGTATTCACAATATCCGTTTTCCCATTGGATTGAGGATGGTAAGAGGAGATATGAACCAATTGAGTACCCAAACAAGAAAATAATCCAGTCCAAAAATTTCTAGTGAAAATTAGATCTCTGCCACTTACAATAATATTGGGGATTCCATGTATCTTATGAATTGTTTCCATGAATGATGTGGCTACAATAATTATTTTAAAAGGACGAGAATGGGAGAAAAAATGGGCATACTTTGTGAGTTGATCCACTACTACCACGATGACATTATTTCCTTCATATTTGGGTAGACTCGTAATAAAATCTACTGAAACATCTTCCCAATGTTGACTCCGAGTATAGATAATGGTTGTAGGAGACCTAGGGTATTGATTGTATTTCCCTTATTCTGTTGGAAGACCACACATTTAGCCAAAAAATTTTGAAGATCAATTTTAATACCTTCCTAGAAAAAAATCTTCTTGATCCCATTGTAAGTTTTCAAGAACCTTGAATGTCCTCCTATAAGAGAATTGTGCAATTTCAAAAAGGTATTTTTTTTGATTTGGAAATTTTTACATAAATATAGGTGATCTCGATACCACAACAAATCATTCTTCCACACAAATTTATCTAATTCAATTGAGCCCTCTTGTAGTTTTTGAATGATATTGCATACCTTCTGATCTTGCTTCCATTCTATCCTTTCTTCTTCCACCCAATCAGATCATGGAAGGGAAATAACACATAGTAAACTCTCAGTTTATTCTTCTTTCCTTGGAAGGACATATTCCACCATATTATGTTTTCCTTTTTCGTAGATAATTTCAAATTCATAACCTAGAATCTTTGTAACCCATTTTTTTTTCTCTTATGAAGATAATGAATGTTCCAAGAAATACTTCAAAATATGATGATCTATTTTTACCTTGAAGTATCTTCCTATTAGGTAAGGGTGCCATTTCTTAGTTGCATTTAATATAGCCAACATTTCCTTTTCATAAATGGGTTTGAGTAAGTTCTTTCCTTTGATCTGGCTGCTTTCAAAAGAAAGGGCCATTTCTTCTTGCATTAAAACTGCACCAATGCCATGTGCCAATGCATCACACTCCATAATAAAGGTTTTTGTGAAGTTAGGCTTGGCCAACATAAGAATTGTATACATAGCTTCCTTAAGTTTTTCAAAAGCTTTGGTTGCTTCTTGAGTCTAAGAAAATGCCTCATTTTTTAATAATGATGTTAGAGGTGCAGCTATTTGACCATAATTCTTGACAAACTTGCGGTAATAACTCGTCAATCCTAAGAATCCTCTAAGATTATTCAAGGTTTTTGGAATTAGCCATTCCATCATAGATTTAATTTTGTTAGAGTCCATTTTGACACCTTCATGAGATACAATATGACCCAAATATTCCACTTCTTGAACCCCAAAGGCAGACTTAGAAGGATTTACATATAGTTGTTGTTCTTCCAATGGTATTATGACCATGTCCACATGTTGTACATGCTCTTCCCAATATTTTCTATATATTTGTATATCATAAAAAAAATAACAACACACTATTTTTGAGGAAGGGTTTGAAAATATAATTCATCAAGCTTTTAAATGTTGATGGTACATTAGTAAGGTCAAACGACATCATCAAAAACTCATAATGACCTTCATGTGTTCTTGATGTCTTCTTGCTTCATTACAATTTGATGATATCTAGAACAAAGATCTAAATCAGTAAAGAAAAAGTATCCTTGCAATTCATCTAATAATTCATTAATGAAAAGAATATAAAACTTTTATTTAATGGTCATTTTGTTGAGTTATCTATAATCTGGACACATACACAATGAACCTTCCTTTTTTTTAACCATCACTACTGGTGAAGAGAAATCACTTTGGCTATGTTGAACGATGCCATCCTCTAACATTTCTTGAATCATATGTTCAATATCACTCTTTTGTGCACAAGGGAGCTTGTAAGGCCTAATGTTAGGTGGTACACTTCTCAGTTTCAAATGAATATCATAGTTAGATATCGAGAAGGGCAAAAAAATTAGGCATCTATCCAAATACCTTGGAATGATTATTGATAAATTTTTGGAGATCCATTGGAGAAGAAGGTAAAGATGTATGAACATCTAGTGAGAACAATTATGCAATTACACCATGGTGTCCCTTTTTGATTAATATTTTCATGCTATTATAGCTTATCACTTTAGAGGGTTTCCCTTGGATACCTCTAAGTTCAACATACTTTCCTTCTGAGGAAAATCTCATGAAGAGTGCCTAAAAAGTAAGATCCACTATTCACAATGATATTAACCATTGGACCCATAATACAAAATCAACATCAACCATTTGTATTCCAATCATGGGACTATCAAATAAATACTCCCCCATATTGAGCTTAATACTATGGTGCTTCCCTAAACAATTTACGGTGCCTCCATTTGCAATCATTACTTGAAACTTTGGTGCTGGAAATACAAATCAATTGAGAAGTTTCTCTGATTTGTAATTAATTAAGTTATGGGTACTACTAGAATCAATCAACACTTTTACCTTTTTATTTTTGATATATCCTTCTATCTCGAGGGTTTATGAAGTACTGATGCCAGATAATGCATTGAAATATATGGTTGGAGTAGTCTTTTCTAGTTCTATATAATGAGATGGTTCCAAATCTTGATCTTCTTACTCTTCACAATCTATGTCAAATAATTTCTTCTAATTGTATTTATGCCCCTTACTATAGTTGCTATTGCAATTGAAACATAATCCCTTTTCTCTTCTTTCATCCATTTTCTGAGGTGTCAACTTTGTAGTTTGAATGAGTTTAGAAGGAGCATGGTGATCTCTATAATTTTTAGTGACCAGTCTTCTAGTATCTATATTTTTACTTTCAAATTTCCTGGTCACAACATAAGAATGCTCTAGGGATTTGGGTTTGAACAAACACACCTTATGTTGAATTCTCTCCTTTAAAGTGCCCATAAAGAGATATAGAAAATTATCTTCTTGAATTTTCTTTACCCTGAGACTTAGCTTTTAGAATTGTTGAATGTGTTTTGTAATTGGACCTCTTTGTCGAAGATTTATCAATTAACAAAAGAATGTATTACTCTTAATATCCCCATAATGTGTTGTCAAATCATCCACAAAAATGGAACACGAGACAATATAATCCTTTTTTTGTTCACAAAGCCATTGATACCAAAAAAAAAATCATTTTTTAAACACAAGGATGTAAGAGTTACCTTTTGTAACGTTGACACTTGATGTATATCAAATAATTTCTCCATCTGGAATATCCATGTTATAATATCTTTACCATCAAACTTCCTCTAATTAATATTAGGAATTAAGTAGTTCCTTGGTGCCAAGTTGAACCCATGAAGATGTAGATCTTGGAATGATGAATGATAATGATTTTGAGATTCAATATTTGTGCTCCCCAATTTTGTCAAAATATTCCCCATATGTGATTGAGGTTCAACACTAGTATTCTCCTTATTTTCATTATTTTCTTGAATATTGATATATTGTTTAGGTAATCTCTCATCTAGGGTGTGTAAGATAGAATTTTGTAATTGTTCCATTCTTCAATCCATAAAATTTTCCATTTTATTATCCATTTCCTGGGAATGTGAGAAATCCACAAGTTTCAACACACTACCACTCATTTCATCAAATTGGTTCTTCAATTGGGATAGTATGTTTTCAAAGTATTCACTTTCTTCATACACCATGTGTGAGTTCTATAGAGGTTTAATAAGAGTATAAATTCTTATAGAACCCATTTCCATTGGAGAAAATAACAATACTCCTCTTTTTTCTCTTTATCACAAATTTTAAATCACCAAAAACATATCTTCCAATCAAAATCTATGCCAATTGTAAGTTACGTACCTTTAAAACCCTAATTGGGAGATTTTATTGTCGAGCGAATTTTGTCCTAATGTGTCTCTGAAATTTTAGCCTTTTTGAGACTGAATTTTTGTCCTATAGTGATCTTATGTTTCCTCTTTAGTGTCATAGGTTTGACCAAAATTTGATGTTCTATGTGAAAGTTATGGTAACTTTACCAAAATTTGTTGATTCTTGTCCCTTTCCAGAGAGTAAACTTGTACATGGTTCCATGTGTCCAATGTTTTAGATCTAATTATGAAATTCTTACATAAAATAATATGGTTTGTATTATTTTGAAAGAAACTAGTGGCACTCAATTTGGACTTTCCTAGTTTCCAATATGACAATTATACCAAGGACACCTGTTTGAGACCAATTATTGGACTAGTAAAAAACCCTAATTTCCAAAATTTTAGTGATTTATAACCCAAAGTTTCTACCACAAGTACTTAGATATGTATCCTTAGAGACATGAAATTTCACATTCTCAAGCGTCACTGAAAAAATTTATAGCGAAAATTCCAAGATGACTAGTTTGAGACTAATTTCAAGATTAGTAAAAAACCCTAAGTTGCATAGGCTATATATTAGAAAGTATAGTGATGAAGAACCTAAAGTTTTTTCCCCAAGTACTTTGGTATGTGTCCTCAGGGTCTTGAAAATTTCACAGTTTGAAACTTCACCAAAAAACATTATAGTGAAAATTCCAAGATGACTCGTTTGAAGGAGAAAAACCCTAGGATCATATGCTATGAAACTAAATGTTATGCCCCAAACAACCAAAATAGCATAGAAAAAGAGATAGAAGTAACTGCATACCTTGATAAAGAGAGAAGAATGATTATAAATCCTATTTGAGGGGGTAACCTCTTTTTACAATACAACAAATGTAGAAGATGAAATGATTATAAGGCTAGGGCTCCTTGGTATATATATAAGAGACAAAGGGGACAATCACAATTAAAGGGTCTCACCAACAAATCTAATATAACAATAGAAATATAATAACTCAATATCTAGGGCTTTATGTTAGAAAAACAAGATCACAGAGCAATACAATAAAACAAAAAATATACATAATACAATAGAGACACAAATATATGTGGTTCACCCAGTGTGGGATACGTCCACTAGAGAAATTTCCGGGTTCTTCCTTTATTATTATCTAGAAAATGAAGGGATACCACCTACATCACACATGATGTAACTTCCTCTTCTTTCTCTCACAATATCCTCACTTAGAATACAATATTCACAATGATACATAGCTGCAATACATTTCCCTCATAAAAGAGGGTTGCCTTCTAGGGAAAAAAACCCTAACATAACTTCTACCGTCAGATCTACGACCTTATAATGAATGGTCCAGATTTACTATGAAATTAAAATATATATTTACAAGGCAATTTTTTCTTCGGGGGCTTCACCCCCAAACCCCCATCGGGGAATGCTATCCCCCTAACCTCCACTGGGGGACCGCTTTCCCCCAGACCCCACAGGAAGGGAAAGACCCCCTGCAGTCCCCCACGTGGAGGGGTGTACAATCTTCCAAGGTGTAAAGTATTCATGGGGTATAAACACGACTGAAAACAAAGACCTATGAATCAGAAAGATAATCAGGCTCCACAACCAATAATCTCCCACTTGGATACTGACCTCAACAACTCCACCACTGTTGTATTTGCTAGACTATGATCCTTCTTGTATGTGGAAAAATTCTCATCTTCACCTTCATGCTTGAAGACGAACTGAAACTGATCAGAAACTCAGTTTCTCCATGGTTACTCCCTTTGTTAACATGTCTGCAAGATTCTAGCTAGTGTGTATCTTTTCCAACTTCAAATGTCCATCTTCCAAAAGAGATCATATGAAGTGGTACCTTAGATGTATATTCTTAGTCTTAGAATGGAAGGCTGAGTTATTTGAAAGATGAATGGCACTCTCACTATCACAGTACAACCTGCTATTCTCTTTCTTCTTTCTGAGTTCATTCATAAACCTATGTAGCCAAATCATCTCTTTACTAGCCTCTGTAGCAGTAACATACTTTGCCTCTGTTTTTGAAAGTGAAACAACCTTTTTGCAGTTCCGAAATCCAACTTACTATTGTTCCACCTATAGTAAAAACATACCCTGTGGTGCTCCTCCTACTATGTTAATCACCTGCCATATCCGAATCAACATATCCCTGTAGAACAATGTATGAACCTTCAAAACATAATGAATGAGTAGCAATACCTCTCAAATACCTGAGAATCCACTTTACTGCCTCCCAATGTTCTTTAACTGGACTTTTCATATATCTGCTCACAACTCCCACTTCATGTGCAATATATGGTCTTATGAAAACCATCACATACATCAAGTTGCCAACTGTTGATGAATAAGGGACCCTAGACATGTATTCTATCTTGTCCCGTGTCTTGGGAAACATTTCCATAGTTAATTTGAAATGGCTGGCCAAAGGTGTACTAACTGGCTTTTCATTCTACATTCTAAACCTCTCCAACACCTTCTCTATGTACTCACCCCGAGACAATGTCAATTTTCAATTTTTCCCATCTCTTGTTCTTCTCATACCAAGGATTTTCTTTGCAACACCCAAATCCTTCATCTCAAATGAATTAGATATTTTCTTCTTGATCACATTTATATCTTTCATATTAGACCCTGCAACAAGCATTCCATCTACATACAATAGCAAGATAATATAGGTTTCATTTTCTAGCCTTTTAAAATAAACACAATGATCAGAATGACATCTACTATAACCTTGTTCTGTCATAAACCTGTCAAACTTCAAATACCACTGCCTTGGAGCTTGCTTTAGGCCATACAAGCTCTTATTCAACATGCGCACCAAATTTTCCTTCCCTTTGACCTCATACCTCTGTGGATGCTGCATATAAATATATTCCTCCAAATCCCCATGGAGAAAAACTATTTTTACATCTAATTGTTCAATATGCAAATATTCTACTGCTAGAAGACTTAAAATAGTCCTAATTGAAGTCATTTTAACAACATGATAAAATATTTTTTGCAAATCCCTTTACAACAAGTCTATCCTTGTACCACTTTTTTCCTCCATCTTCTTCCTTCAACTTGTAAACCCATTTATTATGCAATGCTCTTTTCCCTGCAGGAAACTGAACCAAATCCCAAGTCTGGTTATTTACCAAGGAATCCATTTCTTCTTTCATGCCTTGCTTCCACTTCTTTTTAGTGTCTACCTGCACTGCCTATTCATAACATTCTGGTTCACCAGAATCAATCAAAAATAAATAATACAATGAAGGAGAGTATCATTCAGGGGGTCTACTTAACTTGATAGATATTCTAACAACACTTGCAGGAGTTTGAGGTACCTGCTTCTCCGGTTGTTGTACATTTTTATTTTTTGGTACCTTCGTAATTTCTTTTTCAGTGATCTCATCAAGCATTGTGTATTCTGGTTTTTATTTTTCTTGTATCTTTCCCTGCACATACTTAAAATATTCTACTACCAGAAGACTTAAAATAGTCCTAATTGAAGTCATTTTAACAACATGATAAAATATTTCATCAAAATCTATACCTTTATTTTTTGCAAATCCCTTTACAACAAGTCTATCCTTGTACCACTTTTTTCCTCCATCTTCTTCCTTCAACTTGTAAACCCATTTATTATGCAATGCTCTTTTTCCTGCAGGAAACTGAACCAAATCCCAAGTCTAGTTATTTACCAGGGAATCCATTTCTTCTTTCATTCCTTGCTCCCACTTCTTTTTAGTGTCTACCTGCATTGTCTCTTCATAACATTCTGGTTCACCAGAATCAATCAAAAATAAATAATACAATGAAGGAGAGTATCATTCAGGGGGTCTACTTAACTTGATAGATATTCTAACAACACTTGCAGGAGTTTGAGGTACCT
>ML791478.1:680056-714151 GCA_009831015.1 Picea engelmannii
CACAGATGTGGTACTTCTCGAGGGAATCCAATGTGATGCATCATGTAGGAAACTAAACCTTGCCACATATTTTTGTTTTTATATTTTATATTTTTTTTGATTTGTACAATGAGGAATCTAAATTATTTTGGTTCATTATGCAGACAGAGGCGCATCACGTCCGATGGAGATGATGACACTGGGGTGTCATGGATATGCATAGGTATCATTTGAGCACAACGTTGTGGTGGGAGCACTTCGAGAGGTAGAGAGGAACCTTTGAGGTTTGACCATGGGTGTCCCACCCCTCAGGAAGTGGGATGTGCCTCTCCATTTGCAGTGACATACAGTTGGGGTTCCCAAGAGTCTCAACCATTTTCTTCATCAGGTGGCACAAGAAGTAGTGTGCTATACAGAGCACAACATGATACATGAGGATGATTAGGGTCCTCAGTTGATTTTGTAGTATTTTATGACGATTTTATGGGCATGAAGGCCCAAGATTTTTTCCTCATTATGTACATTTTGATGATATATTTTTAAACAAACTTTTTCTATCACACACACACACATATATATGATTTTTGCAGTGTCTATCGATGTTACATTGTATCTTATGTGATGTTTTTTGTGTTCATATGTTTTATGTTTTTCAAAAATGTTTTATGTATGTGAAAGATACCGATCCAACATGTAATTTGCTAACGAATCCAAAGTGGTATTGATTTCTATCGGTATGTGTCTGTATTGGATAAAATCAAATGATATTTAGAGATAGAGAACCCTTATGTGGAGACATAGTAAGACTGGGTTGGAGACAACATACTCCTGATTAAGATGACATGCCACGGGTTGGGAGTCTAGGTTAATAATCAAACGAGTTATACTTAGAGAGGAGGCTTCGGTTAAGAGTTCGATGACAGTGTGATATTTTTCCATTTTATTTGTCACAGATCTGAGGTAGGTGCCTCTTGAACTCACCATCTTTCCAGAGTGGTAGATGATCCAAGCTGCAGAAGCAATGTTCTGAGTGTATCAACTGACATCATCCACAAAACTGAAAAAGATGGGAAAGGGAGATGTCATCTGCGCATGCCATTACAAGACAAAGTGTAAGAAACTGAAATAAAACTTGTGCAAGCAAAAATAAAAAACACACCAAGTCAAAAGTATATGGTACAATGAAGTACAAAGAACACATGAAAGATATTCTATGCATAGTAATTCTTGAGTAAATCCCATTTCAAGGATCACCAAGAGATATTCCATCGTAGTCGACTAACTTGTAGGAGACTCTATGCAGCACATGTTTTATGATATAAGGCCCATCCCATAGAGGTTATAACTTTCCTGTCCCCAGCTTATCGTGAGATTGGCCATAAACTAGGACCAAATCTCCTTATGCAAAAGCATGAGGTTGAACGGATTTTTCATATTGACTTTTCATTCATTTTTGATACATCTCGTTAACGAGAGTAGCATCGTGACGTGTTTCATCCAACTTGGTTAAATACATGAATCATTCTTCTTCAACATAAGTGTGAGGTAGGAGTTCCATAGTAAGTTTCAATGAATGGATCTCACATTCGATTGGTAACACCACTTCTATACCAGAGAGAAACTAGAATGATGTGAATCCAGTTGCAGTTTACCGAAGTGTGATAGGCCCATAGTGCAGAGAAAAGTTGCAAGTGCCAAGAGGTTTTGTTTGTTCCCACCATGTGTTGGAGCATGGTATTTAGAATTTTTTGATGGCTTCAACTTGTTCGTTTTCTTGAGGATAGTAAGGTGATGAGTTTTCATGGTGTAAACCCAACTTGACGTGCAACTCACTCATCATATGGTTTTGGAAGTGTGAGCCATGATCGGTCACAATAGCTTGCGGGACACCGAATCAAGTTATGATGTGGTTAAAAACAAAGAGTGTTGCAGTATGACCATCGTTAATAAATGTAGGAATCACATCATCCCATTTAGTAAAGTAATCGATGACAATGATAATATAACCGTGCCCATCGACTGAGGTGGGATTGCATTGCATAAAATTGATGCCCCATTTTGTGAAGGGGCCGACAGAAAAAATGGGATGCAGCGGAGCAGGGTGGGTACGTACTTTTTATGAAAGAGTTGATAGGGTGGGAATCGTTTGATGACCTTGATATAATATTTTAATATAAAAGGCTAAAAATAACCTGTACGTAATATTTTCTGGGCAGTAGCCATCCTGGAAAGATGACTTCCATAAGATCCAAGGTGACAGTCATTTAAAACTCGTTCAGCCTCATCGTGGGTTAAACAACGTTGTAGGAAAATATTAATGCCACAATAGTACAAAGTGTCGTTGATGATGAGGTAGACTTTAGAATGGTGTCGAATACAACATCGTTCGTCACGTGAAATGTCGGGCTGAAAACATTGGGTTTGGAGATAGAGAATAATATCTCCATACCAAGGGTCAGACGTACTAATGAGGAACAAGGATTCATCAGGAAGAGAATCACTGGGCTTAATATCCTCATCAATATAAGGAAGATCACATATCAATTCCACAAAGACTAGAGACTTTTTAGCTTTTGATTTTGCAAACTCGAGATCAAATTCTTGGAGAATAACGATCCATTTGGAATATTTTACCCCAAGGACTTGACAAGTTAAGATATGGTACATGGGGTTCAAGTCTGCGATGACCGTGGTAGTGCATAATATGATATAAGGGCAAAACCTTTGGACAAAAATAACTACAGCTAGAGCCAATTTTTCAACATGCGAATATCGGAGCTCGGGACTAGATAGACTCTTACTCAGATAATAGATCACATGTTTGTCACCGTTATTATCCTCTTGAACTAAAACCATAGAAATAGTGGTGGTAGAGGCAGGCAAATAAATGATGTAGTCTCTTGCATAATCTGGTGGGTGCAAGAGAGGCGTGTGTGTTAAGGCATGCTTAAGGGAATCAAAAGAGCGTTGAGCAGTGTCATCCCATATGAAAGGAGTGTCTTTCTACAACAACCTCATAAATCCTTTAGTAAGTTCGACGTAATTATAAATGAAACGACGAAGAAAGTTTTCCTTCCCTTACAAACTTTGTAGTTGGTTTAGATTGTTGGGAGGGGGTAAAGAGAGAATAGCTTTATCTTTTAAGGGATCCACTCTAATCCCATCTTTGGAGATGACGAATCCAAGGAGTTGGCTTGATTTGAAAATGAAGATACATTTATGAGGGTTCAAATGGATGTGGTAAAAACATCATCAAAGAAAAATGGCCCGTACGTGACCAATATGGTCTTGTCGATGAGAAAAATGAGTGGGTAAGTCATCGAAGTAGGGTTCCACAATATGTTTGATGTCATGAAAATCATACGACATGGGCCGCTGGAAGGTACACCTAGTGTTTTTATGAACAAGAGGTAGTTTCCGATAAGCGAACGTCCCCCAAGGGTAGATGAAGGCTTTTTTATGTTGATCAACCAATAGAATGTCAATCTGGTTGTATCCCGAAAAACCTTCCATGAAAGAAAAAATAACGTTGTCGATGCAATTATCGATAATTTGATCAATGAAAGGTGTAGGGTAATTGTCTTTGGGACAATCCTTATTAATATCCCTATAATCAACGAAAACACGAATGATCCCTTGTTTCTTAGTGACTGAAAAAATGTTAGAAATCCATTCGGTCAAGGGGACAGGATAAATAAAAATAGACTTCAATAGTTTTTCAAGTTTTTCCTTTATGGCCACGATTTTCTTAGGATGAACTGGATGAAGTTTTTGTCATACAAGTTTAACACCTGGGTAAGTCTTTATGTCATGCACAATGATCGATGGATTGATCCCTGGCATTTCTTCGTAACTCTAAGCAAAGATGTTGCAAAATTCTTTGAACAAAATGATATAATCTTCCACTTCCTCAGGTGAATAATTGACACTGAGATGAACATTTTCCATAATACCTTCTTTGATCAAGATGTCGATAGAAATCGTAGAAGAGATGTTTCCCGAATTCCCATTGAATATGGTGTCCTGGGTGAGGATTGGAGATCGGGGAGAATTGACAACACTGCCAGGAAAGATAGAGTGTATATCCTTCTCAATTTCACCCAAACTAGGAAGAAAAAATGAACGATGGTGATTATCATCCCAAGGTGCCTCTTCGATATTAAGCATTTCCATAATGGATTCATATGATGGAAAAATCCAGAGGATGTAATCGAAAATAGAGGATAAGGAATCCAACCAAGATGGAAACGAGTAAGCGGTAGACACCATTAGATGTTGGTCATCCAGTAAAGGAGAGGTGGAATGGACGACATCATACATAACCTCTGTAGGACTAAGTGGAATAGTGTCACCTAGTGCGTCAAATTCCAAAGGACTAGGCACAATCCAGAGATCAAATGATTCTTAGGATTGATATGCCATAGTCAAGATCATATTGATCGTGGAAATATGTTTTGAAGTGGGAGGAAGCGGTGTAGGAAAGGTACCCATAAGCGAAGAGTCTTTTAAAATGCCTACTCCTACACTTTCGTAAGTGATCTTGGAATCTCCCCAAAAAGGAATGTTGTTGGCTGTGGAAGTGTGAGTTTCGTGGGTGTAGTAATCTAACTGATTGATATTCGGAATTTTACCTTGATAGGGGAATTGTACACATCAAAACATCGATGAAGCGACAACAGTCATGGCATAAACCCAACTTCTTCCTAACAATAAGTTTTAGTTGAGGGGATCATCGACTACCTCAACATCTACGAAGATAGTCTTGCCTCCCAATTGAACAAGTAAGGACTGCAAGAGCCCATGAGGATGAAAGCCTCACCCATCGAATGCTCATAACATAGTAGGGGATTGATTAAGACCATGAGATTTCAACCCTTTCCAACAAGCTAACGACATGACACATGTGGAGGCTTCATCATCCAAGATTGTGCAATGAATATGTTGATTGTGGAAAACAACATCGATCTGGAAAGAAAGATGGTGAGAGAGTCATGATTTGAAATTATCTAGGTTAAATGTGATATTATTAGACGACTCATGATCTATTGCTCCGATGGCGGCCAAGAGAGTTCTATGTTGACTAGGGAAATGTTGTATAACTTCAAGAGCTGACATAACACATGGTGCTTGGGCCAAATATTCAACGATGTTGTAGTTTTGGGTGGCATATGAACTAGGATTAAAAGTTGTCTTACGAATAATTCTCTTGGGCGGATGTAAGATAGAGTCAAAAGTTGGTTTCTCAATCTGAAGTGGCCCAGTTTGAGGAGAAATGGTGGTGGATGGTGGATCCAGTGTAATACTGTTAGCGACCTTCTCTTTATCGAGTTTATCCGAAGTGTCATATGTTGTAGTACGAGTGGTTAAATCGATCCCATCAAAAATATAAATGTAGGCAATCAATGAATCTTCCTCAGTAGGAGGGTGATTTGGATTTCCACTTGTCGGAGGAGCAGGGGCTTATGCAACTAGGGACTGCTACTGAGGAAAAGTTTGTGTCAACACAGCGGGTTGGGAATTTCCTTTGAAAAGTTTTGCAACTTCGTCACGATGAGGAAAATCTCGTGTGTAATGATCACCACCACAAATGAGACATGGAAATTTTGGTTTTCGCTGTGGTTGTTTCTCAGTAGCAGGTGGTTGAGTTGGTATTTTTGGATTTTCATTATGATTAGTGTTATTCTTTGGTTTATTTTTCATTTTCTTCTTCCCCCCTGATTGTTGTGGAGAATTAGATTGAACTATATTCACATCAGATATTTGAGACGGGGGGGAGGTGGATGAGAGTGAATTCGAACTGGTAGTGGGTGTAGGAACTGAGCGATTAGCCAAGCCAACTGACTATGATGGAGATTGGGTTTTCAGGGAACTGATAATTCCATCTATATGAGCTGTGGAAGATGGTTTTTATGGATCAGTTGATGTGTGGGGAGCATTAGGTATCAATTCATACAAAGTACCGGATTGGGAATAAACCAAGTCTAGGTACTGGGCTCGAGCAATGGCTTCCTCCACGGTGACAAAACCACCCATGGCTACGTCATGAGCAATTGGAGGTAAAAGAGATTTAGTGAACCATTCAACCAACAATTGGTCAGGAATGGTTTCTTTGATCAACCTTCATCGGCATCACCACTCATGAATGTGATCATAGACATGTAATGAATTAGTTTGACGAAGGGAGGTAAAGAGTTCTATACTAGTCTCGTAACAGATGGGTAATTGAAAATACGTGAGAAAATACATGGCAAGAGAGTTTGAAAGGTACCACGTTGGAGTTCAATGTACCATTTGGATGTTGAACCCGTAAGTGTGCGCTGGAAAAGAAGTAACTAGATAGAATCATCCATACGTGAGTTTGATGAACACCATAGATGAAACATCATAACGTGGTTGTTAGGGTCTTCGCTAGGTTTACCATCAAATTTTTGGATGTCAGAAGGTAATTTAATAGGAATTGCTGGCTAGGAAGGAAAGTGTAATATGAGATAATTTGTCAACTGTAATAGATCTAGTAGATCTAGCGTGGCTAGGAATGGTAATTGTTGATTGACTTGAGGATGATACTAGTGCGGCATGGGGACACCAGTGGGACTGTAAACTAGTTGAGATGGATAGTTGTAGCTAGTAGGCCCTCCCATGTATTGTGGTTGTTGACTAGCATAGGTAGGATTCATCTGTTGAGGAACGATCATGAAAGGAGAAGAGAAACCCATTTGGCCTCAGGGAGGATAAACAATATAGCCCATGGGAGGACAGGTCATTTGATTAGACTGAGGTGGATAAATAGTTTTCCCTTGAGGGGGGTAAACAATTGGCCCTTGGGGAGGATAAGATTGTTGTCCTTGAGCACCCTAAGTGGGATTCAGGACCCCCATGAAAGGTTGTACAAAATGTAATCCAGAAGGATTAGAATTTGATATTCCTCCTTGTGGGTTGGGGTATGATGACCCTCCTTGATATGGTTGATGAAATGTACATCCTTGGGGTGGTCCCTAGGATTTTGGAGGGTTTCCAATGAAAGAAAGTTGGCTCTCTACCATTGATTGGGAATCAACTGGGGTTTGACCAACAAAAGGGGGTTTCCCCCTAGCGGGTGTGTAAGGGGGGTTGTCCCCCGAGGGGGATGGGTCCGCTAAATGATGGTTTCCCCCTAGTTGGGACTTGTACCATATTTGAGTGTGTGTGTGGTAGGGTTCTACATTCTATGATGCATATACTAGGGTTCTACATTCTATGTGGAATATAAGGAGCTGTAGGTTGAAGATGTGGTGTAGTAGGAGTAACTGTCAAGGTAACTAGTATATGAATAGGCAATATGATGTCAGTATTATTTTGAGCTTGTATTGACATGGCACCAAGATTTTCTTCTTGTTCGATGGGATGGTCAATAGTCTGACCGGACAGTCCTGCCTCGATACTAGCAAAGGTAAGAGGGTCAAAAGGTGGCCAACTAAAATTGATTTTTTCGAAAAGGTCACATCTTGATGGAGTTCTCCATATAGAACGAACAAGATTCTATTGCGGATTGACTATGTCAGAAAGAAAAACATGAGTCATGTACTTGTCATTAAAATCCGATTGTCTAGATTCCATATTGGTCTCAGTATATTGCCTGGACGACAACTGAGGGTAATCCTCTGCTATAACGTTACCGGAAGAGTCCAAACAGAGAAGGAGTGGCTCAATAGGAACTTGTAAATCTTGGTTAATAGGAAGGGTTCCTTCCTCAACCATAACCAGATCTCTCTTAGGATTCATTAACAAAGGATTAGCAACACTCCTAGTGTTTGAATGGGTCTCAACCTCTTCATGATAAGTGTCGTCGGGTGAGTTAGGAGGTAAGGGTTCGTAGCCTTTTGGAGGAAACCCTTGCATCCTACGTGATCTACAAAGACCTTTATCATCTACAGTCTCAAATTTTAAAGACGATTAAGTAAATAAAAAAAAACTCGCTAAAAATATAGAAAAACCAACAAGGAAACAATGCCTTCTCTCAATGAACGTACTAGTTGGTGATGGAATCCAACATTGCGTGATCAAACTGAGAAGGCGATAGGATATAAGCGGGTGGATTAGTTAAGTTGGAGACCTACTTAATGGAATTACACCTTGGTGCAAGCTTCCTCACGGTTTTACCCGTGGGTTACCCTCCAAGGAGCCCGAGTGAGTTTGACCAACGTCTGTTACAGGTACAATGAAGACTTCCCTTCATCGTCACCTCATGTACATGCCATAACTATTATGGCTACCAAGGACACCAAATCAGACTCAGCCTTTGGGTGAGTACAGTCAAAAGTCAAGTGTGAACATATGGGCAGGATATCAAGTCTGAAATCATTCAAGAGAAATGAGGACAAGTGGACTGATAAAACTCCAGAGGACCCTAAACATATTCAAAATTAATGAAGCTTCGAGACCAAATGAAGATAGTTGAACCTCAAGAAGAACCTCAAATATATGATCTAACTACTATGAATGGTTAAGTCTCGAAGGGATAATCTTTGTTTCTCTCTCGAATGTGACCTCATGCATAACCCCTATGTGAGAGGGGTATCCCATCTATGCTTATACGAAAATTGGATTTATTGTCCCTATCACAAGATTCTGAGTTTGTCTTGAATGCTTTGGAGAGTTATTATCACAACCTATTCCAAAGTGATAGTCCTAGTCTATTGTTGGTGTAAAGAGATTAAAAAGAAAAAAGTTTCTATATTGTTTTTTAATTAGCGTTGATTTTAGTGGTTGTTCTTGACACAAAGGTAAATGAGAGTGAAACTAATGATGTTATGACTCGAATCCAAAAGAAGTAAAAGAATGATAAAAAAAACTTTTCCTTCTATGAACTTCTATTTACAGGAAGGAGAAGAGTTTGTTTCTTTCACTATCAAACACAAGAATGCAAAAACTTCATGCAATTTGTTTTCAACAAGAATCCAAATAAGTGCTAAAATGTAAAGAAATCTTTTCCGGTATCCAAAAACCAATGCAAAAATATCCTTTTGTTTGATTATCAATGTGAATTGAATGATTCGTTTAATGCTTATTGTTTCAATAATAAAAACAGATTTCACTATTATGGATTTGAAAAAATGGGAAGCAAAATCACACAAACAAAAGGCACTCTCAACAGTCAATAAGAGATAAAAAAAACAAATTAATGATTCAAAGAAAAACACCAAAAACAAAAAAACACACTTGAGAAATATTCCAGAAATGAATAAAGGCTAGAGATCAATTAAAACAGTAAATAGATCAGTGAGTTTCCTTATAAAAATATTTAATCGATCAGATGAATGAAAAGACATCAAAATGAACCCAAGTTTTGAAGAAAAAAGGTTGATTTCGTGACAAGGAAATACAACACAAAATCCAATGAAAGATTTAAAAAAAATTAAAAGAAGCAAGTTGTAAACCCAACATAAGACATAAACAGATAGAAAAGGATCTGAGTTAGAGGGAAATACCAAAGAACTACACCCAGGAAAAAGACAATCAACAATTTTTCAAGGCAAGGAAAAATAGGCGCTCTGGTTATAACAACACCAGAGTGCTACAAATCTCCCTAACACACTCTGGGGGAGCACCAATTAGGCAATAATTGCTCTGACTATAACTGGATAGGGTGTGGGTTTTGAGAAAACCTTTGGAAAAGCCCAGAAAATTAAAAACTCAGGAATTTCGATCAAAAGACTCAGTAAGACAACTTTTAGCCAAGACAACAGATGTATGGATGGATAAAACTAGCAAACGAGATCTGAAAATGGGAAAAAGGAAAATACAACCCAAGGAAAGAAACCAAAACTGAAAGCGTCGCTTCCTAGTGGAGTCACCAATTTATGTTATAGGAAAATCCCCCTGCTGATAGGTGAATATCCCCTTGGATTCAATACCCCTACTACCAAGACAAAAAAATGCAAATGGACACTAACATCCCTTTAAATATAGTTAAACTAATCAAAAGAAAGAGAGGGAGAAGGTATGATGTGCCTTGTTTTGAAGCTTTTCCTCGCTTAATCCAATCTGAACTTGATCTCTAAGCTCCTTAGCATGTCACGATTCTGCAATGTAATTGACAACAAAGAAAACAAAGACTTCCTACTCTATCACGATTAGTTTAAACCAAATTCATCCATAATAGACAAGCATATGCAATAATACACAAACTTAAAGGAAATAGGCCAAGCATATATTAATGAGAACATTAAAAAGAGACTTACAATATGTAGATGCAGTTGCAACAACCTCTCCAATTCCTCCTCGTCCAACCCCTAGCTCAAAAGGTCCACGATCATAATGTCAATATTGTTGCTGCTTATTTTTTCCTTGTTCACCATGAGAATGCCTCCCTTTATAGGCTTTGAGAGGCTCAACCACCTTGGTTATATTTGGTATAAGTTGAGGATATGAATCCATCAGTTGTGGCATCTCCCTTAGATGCAACCTAAAGCTTAGATTCGAGCCAAACCAACTTGAATCACCTCTAGCTGTCCTTAGAGAAAATGGGGATTTCTTCCCATGATTTTCTCAACCAATCGACGCTCCTTCAAAACGGGCAACTGAGCGCTACAACGATCCCTGCTAGATGGACAAAGAGCACTAGCACTCCCTGCATATGAGTAGGGGAGCGG
Source organism: Picea engelmannii (assembly GCA_009831015.1). Lineage (NCBI taxonomy): Eukaryota > Viridiplantae > Streptophyta > Pinopsida > Pinales > Pinaceae > Picea > Picea engelmannii. The sequence goes on from ML791478.1 coordinate 690,667, forward strand.
TGATTTTCCAAAAATTCATCAAGATGACCAATTCTCAAGGAAAAATACTTTGTTTAGTTTGTCAAATGATGTGGTTTCTCCTTCCAACATGTTCTAGAGGATGTATCAAGTAATTCCATGGTGTCGTTCGCAATGCGACATATGCATAATGAAAATACAAGATTTATGACACTTGTGACAAAAGTGTGGCACTTGAGACACTTACGACAATGAGAATGTGATATTATCGAAGTGAGGAATTTTGATGTGTAACATTAGGTGGGTGAAGAAGTTTCATTAATTTTGGTAGCATGGGGCAAAGATTAATGGCATGGACTTGGGAATCATAGAGAGCATAGGGTGGAGGGACACAAGTGATGGTTTGGTCATTGCCCCCTGATTTCTTGTTCTTTCCCCCAATTATCTTGTTGGTTATTGTCTTGGTTAGGGTGATAGTTAGTTCTATACGGTGTAAAACTATGTGAGATGATAATTTTGGTGCTGATGTGAGTGTTGGGGATGATAAGTACCACACAAGTATTCCCAAGGTGAGTCTTTGGAGGCTAAGTGTGGACATCATTGGATGTCCCACAATTCTTGATGGTGGAAAGAAGAAAGGGATGTGAGTGATGGGATTAGATGGCTCATTAATGGAAGATGTTTTTCCAAATGTAGATGATGAGCTTTAAATATATTGAGTGGTAGATGGTACTACCTTGATTGACATAAGTGTGCATACTTGGGTTGAATCAATTGGATGAACCTAAGGTGGTTCGTTGTGATATGCCACAAGTAATGCATAATATTTGAATAACCGAGGGCCTATCTCAACATATGATAGAGGATACTAGCTTTCCCTTGTGGGGGGGAGGATGTTGTCTAGCTTAGACAATGGTCAAGGTTCATAATGGATGAGTTAATCTACGATGATGAATTTCTCATTTTGAGGGAACAACATATTGTGAAATAATGATGAAATGATCACTTTCATAGTGTACATATAACCACATCCAAGGAGGAAATTTTAGTCTAAAGGTGCATTTATGACCTCAATGTCTATTAAGTCAATTTTTCTTGCTAACTCGAAGGGGATATTTTTGTAAAGGCCCTTTGGATGGTGTCGAGGCCTCAACACCTTCCCCAAGCCAACGAGCTTAGGGCCCCTCCTAAATTTTTCAAACTCAGATCCTTTGATTGCTATAGCCATTAGCCAGGTTCTCTTAATTTTAAATGATTAAATATTTCTTGTTTGACTAGATGAATGATGTCTGATTGCTCATTGAATTTGAGTTATGTCATGTTGCAGTCAAGATTGAGTGTGGAAATAGTCTTATCAAGTTAGTCTGTGTCGCAAGCAATTTTTATTACACTTATCATATCCACATGTATGTTTTCTCCTCTTGATGCTATGACTAACCTTGACCATGAAAGTTCCATTTATTATTATGTGGGTTGATTGCAATGTCTAAAAGACATAGATTGACTCTGAAATGCATCTCAAAAAAGAATTGGTACTCCTGTCACATACTTAGTATTAGATGTCCCAAACGTCAGTTAGATATTTTCCTGAGATAATATGTCTCAACTATTGATGGATGACCTCGATTTTAATGGATATATTGAGAGCCTATAGATGTCGCAGGAATTGATAGAACTGAATTCAGATGAAGCAGTAGCAAGAACGGGGCCCAAACTTTTATTAAAAAATACCTTTTCTCATAATTTGGGTTACTGGTCAAAGTGAAATTTTCACCTACAAAATAGGACAACTATATGTTTTGCGGGATTACGAATCCAATGCCACTGACGAAATCAAAATCCAAGGTCTAGAAGTGCCAAACCAATCATCAAATATTTCTCGTCAAGCGAACCTCATTAACCATGAGATTGTTGAGTGCTTGAATGAAGTGACAAATTCTATCACTAGGAACCTCTCCCCGTGCTCTCCACATCACAAAAAAAACATCTCAATCACATGTCCTATGGGTGAATGATGGAACTTTGAAGTTATGATAGATTGCATCAAAACCCCTCTTTAACAATATTAAATTCCAATCAACATGTTTAACTCACGCTAATACACAATGCTATATTAATATTTGAAAATAAATATTAAAAAAAAAAAATTTCAACTTTTTTTTTTAATATATATATAATAATAATAATAAATATAAATATGATGTGGATGTGGGGGCCATAACCCATTCCACCCCTTCCAAGACATTCTAAATTGTTTCCTTAACCATATATAAACACTTCAAGCTTTTATGTGTCGACCACCTCACAATATCTTAAGTATCAGTGACCCCATAATATCTTAAACCCCTCACAATTTTGTATATCGGCTATTAAACATCTAAAGATATGAATCTCACCCTGATACATGAAGTGTGCATAACATTCAAGATATGCCTCACCTCGACACACCGATACTCAAAAGACATTCAAATGTTGGAATATTTTTAAAACGACCGATACACTATGCTTTAACCATGCTTCAAATCATGTGAAAAGAGGATTAAAATTATGTTCTATGGTTACGTTGGTGGTGTAAAGACAAAATAGGGTGTCCCATAACCATATGATCCCTCCTCTTTTAACATGATTTAATAAAGTGGAGGTGAATAATAGGGGGCCATAAGGCATGCGACCCCTTTTCTCAACTTTTATTTATTATATGTATTTTTAAAACCCTCCTCATTCCATGAGATTTTAAACCCTCTCATGATTTTGTATATGATCAAATGAACACGATATTCCAATCCTTCACAATCCATGATACACAAATCCTCTTTTCATGTTTTAGAGCATGCTCAACATTCTAAGATTTGTTTTAATACTTGACACACAAACTCCCCCTATCGACTCATATTCAAAATATATGAATCCTCTCCCCTTCCCGTAATGTCGCCATAATATAAATTTTTCTAATCAATCTCAGTCCCAATACATTGGCCACTTTATCACATTCAAACGTTGATTCATGAAGACCCCTTACACTGGGTTCGATTCCATTTTTACATGTTGGCTTTCAAACGAAAATGGTGAATAAGACCATATTCCCCAAAACATGGATGGATAAATTGTAAGTCCAGGTTCCAACCTAGAGGGTGAAATATGGAAGAGAATGAATGTGTTGGTAAGTATGTCGAGAATCTCAGGGAATGCTACCTCATATATGGGTGGGAAGTACAACCTAGTGCACTAGACAAGACATAAATCTCGATCTTATTTTTGCCATGAATTTTGATTTTGAGCTTTGTTTCATGCAATCCTTACATCGTTGGAAATGTATTGTCGATCTCTACAACTTCCAATTTAATTTATAGGTTTTAGGATATTCCTCATGATTTGTCCCTTTTTTTCAATATTAAATATTGACATATTGTTAAAAAACTTAAGAACTCGATAACACTACATTTCAATAAGGATGTTCGAGAACTTGTTATAAGAGGAACCATAAATTGAACTCATGGAAGTATATTTGAACCTTTCACTTAGTTGTCATTTAAATTCCATATGTCTAAATGAACATTTTTTAAATTATATTTTGAGGTTTTATATTGACAACATTTCTATTTTGTGATGAATGACACGCAGGTACCAACAATAGAAGAAGATCATACTCATGAATCTGAATACTTAGTGTGTAAAGGAGAGGACTATAGAGACACAAATGATATACATCAAGACAAGGAGGATCCAATGGTACACAACAATGTCCCTGCAAATGTGATCTACAACAAATAATAAAATACCAACACATGAGCAGTAACCAACAAACGAGAACCAAGATCAAATGGTAGAGGATGAAGCACAAATATCATGAGATACAAGCCTCAAGTGGAGAGACAAAAGTGACCCATAGTGTGCAAACTATTGACCACATTGTATGAGGCGAAATGGGGCTAAAACCCATGATGTTCCACAAGCACTAAAGGACAAAATCGAAATGTAAATGTACATGATGTATGATATATTAAATTATGAACATTTCTATTGTTATTATTCCCACATCATTCCATAGAGTATAGGGACAAAAGTTTACAAAAAAAAAAGGTCAAGAGTTAGGAAGGAAGAAGGCCAATAATCAGGGTGAATTTTAATAAATAGGGGGATTGTAATAAAATTCAGACTTTTGGCTCTTGGATCTTTCATGTACTATTCCTAAAACTTCAATGAGAACAAGCCTATTTGGCCAAGCTATTTTCTGGAGAACTCTAATTCTTGTGTTGTAGTTATTGTGGACTATTCTGCTATGTTTTGCTTAGCATCGAGGTTGTGTAAGAATGAATGCATTTCACATTATAGACTATTCTTATGTGTGTTTGTTGCATTCTTATTTCTATTCTCCAGGAAATATTTGTCTAAATCTATGAACATAGGACCGTAAATGATTGTTTCAATGCTAGACTATTCTGGGTTTGCATTTATTTACTCATATTCTTGTCTCTGCTTTGTGTGAACTATTTCATGTGACATTGATAGAAAATTTTATGGTGTTGTTTACTTCCTGGTTAATTTTAGATTCGTCTAGATGCATGTATCTTTGATTATTTTCATTTCATTCTTTAGCTTAGAAACCATTGTCGGTGGACTGGGCCACAACCGATCAACCCAAAATTAGTAATGGATGTCGAGCTAGGATTGAGATGGGTTCCTGATTCCAAATGGTGTGACTATGTCAACAAAATGGTGTGATGTTGAGCCAGGATCTAGGTCACATAGACTACATCAACAAAATAGGCGCTAGAAGGAGGGACAGATGACAAGCCTGTCCATGTGGAGCCATTTCAATAAATTGTTTTAGTCAACCCATGGCTCCTCTCCATATCTCTACATGGGACCACCCTTTGAGTCTTCCAAGATCCTTGAGTGGCATCTCAACGAAGACAATTAATCTCTTGTCAAACTCAAAATTTGATGGTGAAGGGCATATCTCTGCATTCATGCACCTTAATTAGTTTAACATCATATGATATAATCTTAAAATTGTTCAGGATACTGAAATTTGTTGATTATTTATCCTCACATTGGAAGGACAGATTAAATCCTGGTATAAGACATTACCAGTGAAATTGATACATAGATGGAAACAATTTATGGAAATCTTTATCACTACTCATGTAAATTATGATTATGAAGAACTCTTTAATGAGATTGAAGAAATCTATAGGCTTAGAAATGAACCTGTGGATGATTTCTTTCAAAGAGTCATGTAAATTTATTATATATTTCTTGAAAGTGACAAACCCTCAGACCAATAAATTCTTGATTGGTTTTCATATCTTCTCTCTATTCATGAAGGGGACAATCTGGATAATGAAAAGGTCTCTAATACACAAGATTCAAATATGCACACTGAAGATTTAGTCACCTCCCATCCTAGATAAATATTTTCAAACATATAGACCATACAAGCCTACCCTCAGACATCTAATACTCTGCAATCTGATTTCGAAGCACAACATGAGGGTAATGTTTCAAAATATGATTTCAAATATGTATTGAATGAAGAGTTAGTTTGTGAAACTACTATATTTTTGAATGATAATTTAGTTTGTGAAACTACTATATTTTATCCTTCAATAAAAATCATGATTTGATAAGTGAAGATGGAGAATACATGATATATATCCAACACTCTGTCACTACGTTAGAGGAATTCTCATCAAAACCCTAAACCCCTTAGACCTAGAGTGGGGACAAACCAATGCCATTGCTTTAGTAATTGTATCAATTGTTTATCCTAAATATCAAGAGAGACACAAGCATGCTTGGGTCTATGAAAGGTCTCCTATTGAGGAGATATAGTCATTTTTAGAATATGAAAATATCCATTCTCTTTATACAAATATGTTTAATGGTGATTACTTAAATGATCACCCATTGGCTTGTCATCCAGTAGAATCTTTACATTTTTCTTTCAATGATAAAATATTGAATGATAAAGGAGAGCAAGAAGATTTCCAAAATATGATTGATCAAAGACCCATTCAGAATAATAGTCCATCCATGGTACACAATGTTGAAATTCCTTTGCAATATGAATTTTTGGAACATACCGAAACACAATTTGATCACGATAACCTTGTTTTTGATGATTATTTTTATGTTCCAGAATTGAATGCGAGAACCAATGTGTCATTCATTGATCTTATACAATCTGGAATTACTAATCTTATTGCACAATTGTTAATGATAGAAGATACAAGGCATGTAGAACACAAAGAATTTTCAGACCCCTATGGGGATATGACAACAAAAGGACACCCCATCACCATGCAAGATATAGGAAACATCGAGTTGGTCCAAGAAGTATTTATAGATAGGCATGCACTAGAATTACAAGTTAATATTTAGGGACATATGCATCACTCATCCTTGCATTTTGTTCTAATACTCTAACACTTCTCAAATGATTTTGATGATGTTATAGGATAGATCTTGGAGTCATCCTTTGATCGACGTTTCCCTCAAGCTAGCAGGTATCTATCACTTGTTATTTTGAACCTACTTTATGATGATTCAATTCTTTCAATCAATTACATGATACCTCAATTGCACATACCTGTGCCATGCCATAATACTCCTGAAGACATTGAGGTAATCAAGTGGTTACATTGGCTTTATGACTTCACCTATCATTTGTTGAGCTAGTGTAGGGTAGAGTAGGAATATGGGTAGCATAGATTTTACTTCCATTTATGTTTTCAGATTAATATTTTACTTATTTTAGTTTCTTGAATAAAATCCACTAGATGTTATTAGGTTTTGCTGTGATTTAGGATTTACTTTAGTTCTAGTTTCTTTTTACATGGGAATTTCCTTCTTTTTACTATGCCTTTCATTTTGTTGTTCAACTTGAAGCTTGGATTGATTTTGATTTTCCTTCATGTTCGAAAGAGAACCATGTGTAGAATCCTTTTTAAAAGTTTCAAATAGAAGATTTACTTGCTTCAATAACATTCACCTTAACATTGACAACTATAAATTAGTAAGCTAGGAGAGCACGATCATGAGCCTCTAAACAATCATATGCTCTAGAAGACATTACCATTATAGGAGGATTGAAATAAAGAAATCTTTAAATTCCAAGTGAAGAATTATATCCTGTAGCATTAAATGGTTTTCCCTTCATAGTCTCGATAAATGATCAGAGGAGAATGCTTAAGGTATTAACTATTTGATTTATTTACATATAATCACCGAAAGTGAACATCAATTTCACATGTTCATCACTTCACCTCCATGAGACTGATCAAAGTATCATATTACATATCTCTTATTCCAATACATGGAAACTCAATTTTTTTCCATTTCCTACTTCCTTCTAGTAGAGTTACTCATTGGGTAACCAAAAGCTGACTTTATTTCCCAATATGGAAAAGACATTGTTTTGCAAATATTTCAGATTAGGAAGAGTGTTGAGAAAGTTAATAAAAAATACTCTTTCAAAGCTCAATCAAGTTCATGAAGCATAAAACATATAGTAGGATGCCCATTCATTTGTAGAGGTATTACCTTTGGTGTACAATTCCATATTCAGAGAAATTCCAAGAGGAAAAGTGTTACAAAAAGTCTTGTCCCACCATTTTTCCTTTGTTTGTGTGGTGCATATATTTTTCCTAGTTCTAGAGATGGAACCTATTCAAATACTACCATACATTATCTATAACCTAGTTTTATAGAGACAATAGAAGAGGTGATAAAAATAGTTGTTCAATGACCATACCCAGCCAAGAAAAGAGCATTGGAATTTGACAACTCCTATAAAATTCTGTAGAGTGGATCCTCTCATGGGAATTGCGACATGTCCAACAATATTTTAATGAATAAGAAAAAGTTATAAATAAGTACTACCTTAGGGAAACCAACTGATCACCAAGTATAGTTCCTCATTTAGTTAAGGCATTGCCTCGTGGTTTAAATCCAACCTGGATGCAACCTCCATTTTTGGTTTATGTCACAAAATCCCTACAAGTGTGTTTTCTAGGAGGAAACCATCTTTGTCCATATTGATTCTCTATCAAAGGTTTGCTATCCTAGTAGCTAGTTAAACTTGTAAGAATTGCTTAGTTGAAGGATGTAAAATTTTTGTCTGAAAATGGTTAACAGAGAAATTCATATCACAATTCACTGATTTTATTGGTGACATTTATCACATCATGTTTGACTTGATATAACCTCATTTTGTAAAAAATTGTGTGTAGATCTCAATCATTGAAGATTTTTCTCACCTGAAGAGGAGGAAATAGCTCAAGAAAAATAAAGGCTTCATAAATTTGACATGATCACGAGATATGATACGTAGACCTATTTTTGGGATTCTACTTTTAATTCTCAGTACATGATTTTCTTGAGCCCTTTCATTTCTGAAAATTTTGGTTAAAATAATATTACACCCTGAGTGTTTTTTCCAGGTAGGTACAATTGTCCAGTTTATATCACATGCCTAGTTTGGAATAGTGATGAGGTGACCATGTTCACGTTTCAGAATATGTTTCCAGACTAGAAGAGTTAGAGAGTGAGCAAAAATTGCGCAAGCCTTAGAATATCACGAGACTAGAGAAAAAGCACTAGAGAAGTAGCAAAGGAAGTTATTTCCAATCCTTACTTATGGATGCACAAGGCCACAAGGATGAGATGACTTGATTAAGAAAATAAGATGTGAGATGCAGTTATGAGCCAATCTAGCACCCAATCTCATTTAAACTAAATGCCAGTCTTTCACATGGATTAGTCTTTTCAAGATGCTGCAAAATTACTTGATGTGTTGGGATGCATGGAAATTTTAAAACTACCTGCAATGCTGACATTCATGTTTTATTTTTTTGGAATATTTTTCTTGTTGACTTCTTACTCTTACTCATCATTTATCAGTTGTATCAAGTTTCAAACTGAGTTTTCTCTCTTAGTTATGGATATGACTGCTAGGTTTTATTTCACGTTGTTTCTTCCCCTGAAGGAAATTTATTCTCCCAATTCATTTGCTTTGGAATCCTTGATCATGTTTGATGATATAAAAGCTTCTCAATTCTTTTTCTCATATAGGAAACACTGTGCACAATAAACAAGCCCGAAGCAGTCTGCATGTCTTCCCTAGCTCATGAGTTGAAGTGGAGGGCTATATTGAAAATCAATCAAGGATGATTTTGTAATGTTGTGGAAACGATGAGACCATGACCCAAAAAAGTGGCTAATCAATGGTTATCCTTGCATGTTGCCCGGTGAGCAGATCCTATGTAACAGGGGAACTATCCACACACTAAAAAATTGTTCGCATGAATGGTGAAACATCAAAGTCTAAAGGATGAAAACTAAAAGGGATTATTTTAATTATATAGGTGCAACAAATATACAAAGAAAATTCCAAAATTGGTAGTCATCCCCTATCAGGATAAAGTAATTAAAAAGAGAAGATAAAAGGCCACTGCTTTCCCCATTCATCAGATGCTAAGCATGTACTCAATAAATCAGAAAGGATTGGGAAATAAAGATTGATTAGATTATGGGACATGCATATATCTCCTCTGGGGATATGTAAACTCACTAGAAATGGAGAAAGGTCTATGACACTATGGTGACTCCATCAGGGATATCGATGCTCGCAGACAGTGGAGCAACATTTGAGGGATAATATACACATAGCTGAAGAAAATATTTTTATATCCCAAACCTATATCAACCCCATGAATAAAATGTCAACCTGTATCATTGACACAATGTAAGGAAATACGTCTCATCATCATTCATGTTCTTATTACAACGAATAAGCTACACTACTTAGCATGAAAGCATTACCAATGAACCCACCACGATGAAACCTTTTAGGTGCATGATGCACACTTATTCCAAAATGAACCTAAATATAAGGACACAACCCTCATCGTTTTATAATCATAAGTTAGGGAATACTAGTAGATATTTTGGTTTCATCTAGTGTGTCGCCAATTGTTGAGGTCTCAACACCTTCCCCAAGCCAATGGGATTGGGGCCCCTCCTAAATTTTTCTGACTCAAATTATTTGATTGCTATGCCCATTACCCGAGTTCTCTTGATTTTCAAAGGTGAAGCATTTCCTGTTTGAATAGATGACTGATGTCTAATTTCCTGTTGAGTTTGAGTTATTTCATGTTGCAGTTAAGATTGAGTGTGGCAATAGTCTTATAAAGTTTGTCTGTGTCACAAGCTATTTTTATCATGCTTGTCATATCCACATGTATGTTTTGCACCTATTGATTCTATGAATAACCCTAACCATGAACATGCCATTTATCGTTATGTGAGTTGATTGTAGTGTCTACAAGACATAGACTAGCTCTAAATTGCATCTCAGAAAAGAATTAGTACTTTTGTCACATACTCAGTATCATATATCCCTATCAATTGGTTGTTTTGACGAGATAATATATCTTATATACTAATGGATGAACTCGGTTCCAATGGATATATTGAGAGATAATGCAAATGTCATATGAATTGACATACCTAAATTAAGATGAAGTAGTATCAAGAACGAGGCTTGGAATTTTATTAAAAAATTGCCTTTTCTCGTAATTTTGGGTACTAGTCAAAGTGAATTTTTCACCTCTAAAAGAGGCCACATATATGTTTTGAAGTATTACAAATCCAACGCCACTAACATAATCGAAATCCAATGTCCATAATTTCCAAAATCATCATCAAATATTTCCCATCAAGAGAACCTCATTAACCATAAGACCGTTAAGTGCTTGAATGAAGCAGTAAGTTCTCTTAATAGGAAGCTTTCCCTGTTCTCTCTTCATCACAAAAAATGACATCTCAATCGAACGTCGTATGGGTGAATTATGGACCTTTGAATTTAGGATAGGTTGCATCAAAATCCCCCTTTAACAACGCTAAACGTCAATCAACATGTTTAACTCACACTAGTACACAATGTTATATTAATGTTTGAAAATACATTATTTTTTTTAATTAATATATATATATATATATATATATATATATATAATTTGGAGAAATTAAAAGGGAGTATAAATTTTTTGCGGGGGGTTTAAACCACATAAAGAGGAATGTGATGTGGATAGGGGGACCATAGCCCATTCGAACCCCCTCCAACCATTATCTAATACATTCTATATCATTTCCTTAACCATATCTTAAACACTTCAATATTTTATGTGTTGGCCACCTCCCAATATCTTAAGTATTGGCCACCCCGCAATCAACACACATTGGAATTTTCTTGGACGACCAACACACCGACACTCAACACACATTCAAATCTTTCTAAACGATTGATAAACCATGCTTTAAACTACATACAAAGAGGATTAAAATAATGTTTTATATAATTTTTCATGGTTACGTTGGTGGTGTAAAGACAAAAGAGGGGCGTCTCATAACCATATGACCTCTTCCCTTTTAACATGATTTAATAAAGTGGAGGTGGATAAGGGGGGCCCATAAGGCATGCAACTCCCTTTCAAAACTTTTATTTGTTATATATATTTTTAAATCCTTCAATAAGATATTAAACCTCATGATTTTGTGTACTCCAGTTCCTTACGACCATTGATACACAAAGCCTCTTTTCACATTTTGGGGCATGCTCAACATTCTTAGATTTGTTTTCACCCCCGACACACAAACTCCTCCCCACATATTAGCTCACATTTAAATTCTCAAAATCCTCTTCCCTTCTCAAAATTTCGGTGTACTATAAATTTTTTGAATCAACATCATCCTCGATACGTTGACCACTTTATCACATTCAAACACTGATACATGACGACCCCTTAAATTGGTTTCGATTCCATTTTTACATGTTGGCCTGCAAACGAAAATGACGAATAAGATCTGATTCCCAAAGCATGGATGAAAAAACTGTAAGGCCAGGTTCCAACCTAGAGTATGAAGTATGAAAGAGGATGAATGCATTGGTAAGTGTGTTGAGAAACTCAAGGCATGCTACCTCAAACATGGGCATGAAGCACAACCCATTGCACCGAGAAAGACCCAATTATTGATCTTATTTTTTCCATAACTTTTGATTTTGAGTGTCGCTTCACATGTTCCTTATACCATTGGAAAGGTCTCATCGATATATACAAATTTTCAGTTATAGGTTTCAGGAGATTCCTAATCATTTGTCCCATATTTTCAAGATTTAATACTGACGTACTATCAACAACTTAGGAACTCAATAACACTACGTTTCAATGAGGATGTTCATGAACTCGTTATCATAGGAACTAGAGATTGAACTCAAGGGAGAATATCTCAACCTTTCACACAATTGTCATTTGAATTCCATATGTCTAAATGCACATTTTTAAAGTATATTTTTAGGTTTTATACTAGCAACTCATCTATTTTGTCATGAATGGCACCCAGGTACCAGTGCTAGAAGAAGATCATACTCAGGAATCTAAATACTTAGTGTAAAGGAGTGGAATAAAAAGGCACAAATGCTATACATCAAGACAAGGAGTATCCACTGGTACACAACAATGTTCATACAAATGTGATTTACAACAAAGAATAAAATACTAACACACAAGCAACAATCAATGTAAACAAGAACCAAGCTCAAATGGTAGAAGATGAAGCACATATCTCATGAGAGAAAATCCTCAAGCAGAGAGACAAAAGTGATCCATAGTGTGCAAACTATTGACCACATTTTATGAGGTGAAATGAGGCTAAAACCCATGATGTCCCACAAACACAAAAGGACAAAATAAAAATATAAATGTACATGATGTACGACATATTAAATTATGAACATTTCGACTGTTAGTATTCCCTCATCATTCCATAGAGGATAGGGACAAAAGTTTGCAAACGAAAGGTCAAGAGTCGGGAAGGAAGAAGGCGGATAGTCAGGGTGAATTTCAATAAATATGGGGATTGTACTCGAATTTGGTGCTTTTGGATCTTGGATATTTTATGTACTATTGGTGAAACTTTAATGAGAAAAAGCCTATTTGGCCAATCTATTTTCTGGAGAACTCTGATTCTTATGTTGCACTTGTTGTGGACTATTTTTCTATGTTTTTCTCAACATAAGGGTTGTGTAAGAATGTATTTTACATTATAAAATATTATTATGTATGTTTGTTGCATTCTTATTTCCATTCTTCAATAAATATTTGTTTGAATATGTGAAGATAGGACCGTAAATGATTGTTTCAATGCTAGACTATTTTGGGTTTGTAGTTATTTACTCATATTCTTGTCTCTGCTATGTGTGAACTATTTCCTGGGCCATTGATAGGAGCATGTATGGTTCTATGTTTACTTTCTGTTTACTTTTAGATTCATTCAGACACATGCATCTTAGATTAGTTTCATTTCATTATTTAGTTTAGAAACCATCACCGGTGGACTGGGCTACAACCGGTAAACCCTAAACTAGAATGGATGCCAAGCCAGGATCCAAATGGATTTCCTATTCCAAAAAGTGTGAGGTATTTTTGAAACTTCTCATTGGGGGTAACCCTTGCTGTTAATCTAGGTCACATATATTGTGTCAACAGATGTGACGACCAAAAATCATAAGCTCTAAGGGTGTGTTGAAATGTTCTAAAACCCAATATTAAATAACAGAGGTTAAACCCAAAGAAGATACCCAATCATACTCTACTTTGTTTGGTGTAATCAAACCCTCAATATTATAAAGGCCCGACAACCTTGTTTGACGGGCTTTAATTAGATTAAGGAATCTCTTTGCCTTTTTTTACTTTATATTAAACAATCTAATAAAGCATTCCACTAATTTAATGACTATGCTACCATAACAGATAAAGAATGCGAAGTAAAAGGTAACTCATAAATTTGTAATAAATAATTATATTTGTATAAAAGCTACAAAATAATTCCATTTAACTTTAATTGAAATAAGAAAAACTAACCTTAAGAAGCAATAAAAGAGAAACTAACTACACTAAGTTTTAATAAAGATCGATGGATAAAAATAAATGCAAGAAATTGGTTTCATTACAAAACAATATGAAAAATGAAACAAAAATTAAAGATTGATATGTGCATAAAAATAAATGCAAGAAATTTGTTTCATTACAAAACAATATGAAAAATGAAACAAAAAATTCTTGCAACCATTCAATATTGTTATCATGCAGAAAAGTCTACAATGATCATCAACCAAAAAATATTTTCGCCATCAAAATTGCGGCCTATTAATTGGCTTCTTCCATTCCATTAAAGAGTAGTCTTTACATTGGTATTTCCAAAACTCTAAGAGCAAAAAATCCTCTTGGTTTCTTTCATTCTATCTTAAATAACATTTTAAAAAATAATTGAATTTACATTGGTATTTCCAAAACTCTGAGAGCAAAAAACCCTCTTGGTTTTGTTTCATTCTACCTTTAATAACATTTTCAAAAATAATTGAATTAACTAATTTTTAACTTAAAATCTTATTCTAAACTAACTGGGATACTCCTCTTGATCACTTGGGTCCTCATCTTTGTATTTTCCCCATTCCTCAAATAAACTTTGACATAGCTCAAGATGTGAAAAAATATGTTGCTTTAGTGAGGCCTCTAAGGTTAATATTTCATTTCCTAACCTTTAAGAATATGTTGCTTTAGCTAAGGTTAATAATTCATTTCCTAACCTTTAAGAATGTTTCTCAATATTAGGAAATGAAAATTCTAAAAAGGAAACTTTGTTTGTTTCTTCAATAAGAAACTTCTCTAAGTGTTCGCTTTCTATACTTTTTTTCTCTGAGTTGAATAAGAGACTCTTCAAATTTCTTCATCACTTACTCTTTTGAATAGAAATCTTCTGGTGGTACAAGTGAAGGTAGATGACACCATATTGTGATGTTCTCAATACAATCCCAGACCTTTAAACATTGCATCCAACTATCATCTATGCTTGTTTGACTTTCTTTAGCTAGGATTTCCAAAAGACTTAAATCTTCCTCTATTTCCTAAATTTCCTTTTTATCAATTAATTTGATATTATAATTTTCCCATCCTTTGTATTTCTGAATGTATTTAATATAAAGCTAACTGATCATAGGTTTTATCTTGAGTTTCTTTTCGATGCAAGTTATTTTTGTACAAAATGGAGAGCTGCAGGGTGTGTTCATGTAGCTTGAAAGGTGTAGCATAAAAATACCTTTTGACATTTTCTTTAGATTCATATACTGCCATTACATGATCAATAAATACATCAATTATTTTCCTAATAGTTTTATCTAACTTAACTTGTTCTTCCAACCTTTTGATCCTCTTCCTTAGTTGTACTGTATCATTCTCTTCTTGTTGTACTCTGTCCATAGTTGCTTATGTGAGTGATAGTATAGATGCTATCAAATAAATCAATTTAGTATTCTTCACCTCTATGAATTTTTCCTCAGTCACACAAGTTATAGTCTCTCCTAATTCTAACTTTCTCTTTCTATGAATTCATTTAAGAATTCTTTGTTATCTTTTATTATATGCCAATAGTTCTAAATATGCCACCTCCTCTGGTGCAACTAAATTTGTGTCATGATTCCTTACACTCCCATGGCTCCCATGGCTCCCATGCATGATTAATTCTTCCATTTCAACACTCTTCCCCTTATATAGAACTATGGGTGATTTATCAAGTGGTAAGTTATCTGCGTTGCTGCCTAAAGGATCCCCTACTTTCATGTTCATTTGATCTTGATGACGTTGTTTTAAAATTGCTTGCATTTCCTCATTATTTTTCTCTTGATCCTTTTTCTTAATTGATTTTTTCTTTTGTTCTTGTTCTTGCTATGCTAGTTTATTTTTTTCCTTTTCTTCTTTAGACATCAATTCCTTGGTTAGACATCATTTCCTTCATCCTTTTTTATTCCACAATTTGGGGGTAATGATGAGTGTAGTGACCAAACTCACCACATATTGCACAAAAGAAGTTGGTTCTAAGGATTTTATTCTTTCCTTGTTTGGGTTGGTTGTTGTTGCCACTATTTTGATTCTAGAATCTTGTGTTGGTATTTCCCCTAGTGTTATTGGTTGGGTTGGGGGCATTGGTGTAGTTTTTTTTTGTTGTTCCCTTTTTTTCTTCCCCTTATTCTATGGTTTGGGGGATTAACCAAATTTATCTATTTAAATTCTTGGAGTTTTTGAGCGAGTGAAGGTTGAACAAAGTTAATGCTTGTGCACTGCTGAGCAGGTGGTGGTGTAGTAGTAATTAATGGATGATTAGGGAATGAGTAGTAAAGATTTCCTTGTGGGGGGCTATCATACAAGTTGTAGGATGTGGACCCATGTCCACTATAATTTTAAATATTGCATAAGGGTCCATTCATATGCTACAATAATGTACTCCAGAGGAAGGTATGCTAGGTACTTGGTGTGATGGATTGATCCCACCTTTCCTATTGGAGGGGTTGGTGTGGGTCATGTTATTATCCCTTATGAAGTGATAATAACATTTTGAGAGGTGCCAGATCCAATATAATGGTTACCATAATGAATGGTACCATAAGGGTATGGGTTCCAAAATAAAATGTTTATATGGGTCATGGAACCTATTAGACCATCTGTTGTTGGAGAGGTGTTGTGAGTATCTCATTTGAATGAGAAAGGGAAAGGGGAATCATGAATGATTATATACATATACCCTGAATGGGAGTAAATAAAGTCAAAGTGTTGCACCTTGAGGATGGCCTCATATTTTGTTTGAGGCATCATTGGTGGCCATATCTTTGGTAATCAAGGGAAAGAGATATTTCAAAAACCAATCCAAGAGGATTTTGTCTTTGAATTTAATCTTACACAGGTTACATCATCGATGCCATTTGGGGATGTGATTCGTGCTATGTGTGGAGGTTATATTCTGAAAGTCAATAATAATTTCCAAGCCTATGTAATGATGGACCGATAATTTGAAAAAATGTCAAGAATGCATTTTCTATTGAGGAAAAGTTTGCATGTGATCCTATTGCTTCATTAATGTATGACTTGGCTGATGGTTTAGTGAGGGTTCTTTGGAAAAACTTAAGCCGGATGGAATCATTTGTGATGATATTAGCTGAGCACCATAAATGGAAGGTCATGATATGGTTGGTTGGGTCCTTGCATGATTTTCCCTCAAACTTTGGAATATCTGAGGGGAGTTTAGTTGGCATGGGTGGCCATACTAGGTCGTGTAGATTCAGTCATTTGTGAGATTCGTAAAATTGGGAAGATTTAAACTAGCCATACATGGTAAGTTACGAGATTGATATGGGGGTGGTAGTGGTTGTGGGGGTGATGGTACACCTACCATTAGTTTTTTTTATAGGAGCCTATTCCTGATGGGGATGATATCCCTACAGTGTATCTAGAGGGAGATGAGCTCAACAAGGATTATTCACGAAGATTTGATCCTATCAATGTTGCACATAGAGGTGAGTGTGAGAGGTTTATTGATGGTTTAATTGGTGAAATAGAAAGACCAAGAATTCCCCTTGGTGTTGGAGGGAGTCCTTGCAAGTTTCGGGAATGTTGAGGTGACTAAGGGTTCTCAATGGTTCCTAGTGGTGTTGATTGGTTGTGATATGAAAGTGGATGGTTGCTAAAAAATTGTTAATATAATGGAAAAAAAAATGTGAATAAATGAAATATATGTGCCTATGGTGAAATAATTTTTTATGTATTTCACTTTAAATCATGGAATTTGTTTTAATGTAAGGGGATTTTTTCACAGAATGGTTCTGGAGAAAAGTAAAAGCACATGTCCATCGACTCTAACATCCTTCCACTCAAATGTAACTGGGCCTTCCAAAAGCTCTCAATGGATGGGTCATAAATCCACAGAAGATGGATAGTGAAGGTATGAAATGTTAGTGATAGAGAGGGCCATTGGGGGCATGTCTCGATGGAACTAGTGAAATTTCCCAATGGCCAATAGTATATGTCTCACATGCAAATTCAACCCACAAATTTCACTTCTGTAGAAATCCTAATTTTGGTCACTAAGCTACCTTTCTCAAGTGTAGGCAAGGGACTCTTAGCCTCGAGTAGTCAAGTGTCATAGTCAAACAAAATATGGGTGGCTCAAGGAGACTAGTAGAAACAACTTGACCTCAACATATGACCCCACAAGGTACCTCCTTGCATTGTATTTTTCACAATTGAAGTAAAGTATTTGAAAATTACCTAGGACAAGTTCTATCTTTCAAACGTGAAATGACTACGGGAAGTTTTTTAATTCCTATCCCCACAATCCCAACCTAGACTATTAATTGTTTTGTGACCCCTCAAAGGGGGAATTAAGTCTGTTGATTACTTGCAACATTTTTAAATGGATAAACTAGCATAATGAATTAGTTAATTTTCTTAGTGGAGTGATAAAATAGGTATTTCAAACTTCCCACCCTTTTTGAGTCACCAAGATCACTTTTGGGCATAGGATGAAGAGAATACTCAGGTTAAAGAAGACTCTTTAGGTCATTTGTGTGTGTGATACAAAAGTTATTGAAAATAAAATTGCAACACTTTAATAAATTTGATCAAGTATACAACATGTGAAATTGAGTGGTTCTTACTTCGCCTAGTTAATTTCTAGATGTATGTGAATTGTTGCAATTATTAACGCTACTCTCATAATGACATTTGTAAAAAAATTGAAGAACTTGATAGAGGTAAAATATGTGAACTTTTAAGGCTTATTAATCCACCTAATCAATTTCTAGATGTTTTTGAATTTTTGCAAATGAATGATCACACCAGAAAACTAAAATTTTGCAAAGGCGAGTACTTCACCCACTTGCACATTTCTGATTCACCATGATCTCTTTTGGGCACAAGGAGAAGAAAATAATAGGGGTAAGGAGGCTTTTAGGTCCATTGTGTGTGATTTGTGATATATAAGGTATCAAACACATGAAACTCTAATCTATGCATCCATGTGCCATGACAAGTAAAGAATCCATCCACATGGAAAGAGAAAAGAATAATGATTCCTCCTCCTATCCACTAAGTTAGATAAGTACTAAGAAAATGAAAGGAGCAGAGAGTATAAGTCTACAATTCTTGAAAAATTGAGACATGCTACCTAAGATGACTGATTAAACTAACTAAGGCCTAAAAACTAGATTCAGGTTGATTCAAATAGGTTTATAGAGAGACAATCATGTAGGTTGCATGGCTGGGTAGTGAAACAACCCACAAATATTTTTCCTAAGAGAGATGTATGGTATTCTCTTGAAAATTTTATGGAAAAATATGTTTCTGGTATAATACTTGCGTGGAACAAATAAAAATAGTTGTGCAAGTTGTCGAGCTCACAAAAAATGAATTTTTTAGAAAAATAACCATTGAGGGTGGCTGCCAAATGGAGACACATGACAATTATCCTTCTTGCAAATCACCAGAGGTAAGAAAATGACTTTAAACAACCTAAGAATTGAAATGGAATGATTTAAAAACCAAGTGGGAGTCACCAATCTATGTTGGGAAGTTTCTTGCATGGGTGATAAAAATCCCCTTCATTAAGATAGGCTATGAGCTAAACAACAAATAATTGTTAGTTGTGGGAAAAGCACAAGAGAATTGCAACATAAAAACAAAGCAATACAACATGCATACCATGAAATTACAAATTAAACTACAATATTGTAATTCAAACATAAAAACTTGGAGGGAAACAACAATACTCATGTATTAGTCCAATGGAAAATCATAAACATGAGTAACAACACTTGAATAGAATGGTTGGATGCTTATGGGATATAACATTCTCCTTGGTATGGATCCTTTTGCTTCTTAAAATCCCTCTCTAAAAATGGTAAATGAATGCATAATTTTTCTATGAGGATAGAACATAAACAAGCATGAGGGTGATGTACAATAGAGATGAGTGACAACAAGATAGGTGATCTCTACTCTCATTCCTATATCCTAACCTTGCAATTATTCTCTTCTTCAAATGCTACTCCTTGGATTTTATTTCTGAGAAATTATGAACCCACTGAAGAACTAGATCCAATGTGAAATATTTTCATTCAAAATGGAGTTCCCAATGCTTGAAATGGACTTTTGGAGGCCAAAATACTCTTTGTGATGGGATGAGGCTCAAAATTTTCATGCACAACAAACTAGAGCCACTTGTGATCTGTATTGTATAGAGAATGAAATAAAAGGAAAGAAAATGAATGGAAACACTCACACATAAATATTATAGAGAGCATAATAGTATAGTGAGAACCAAATTCTATTAATAAAATAAATATGAAAAGATTATGAAATGGAAAGAAATACAAACTAGCTAGAATGGTGGTAGCTTATCTTTGAAGAGAGAGGAGTCGGTTATGCGTATTTGTAAGAACATTACAAGATGATGAAATGGAATTTTAACATAAATTAATAAACCCTATGAGGAAAAACTCCTAAACATCCAAAACCCTAACCCTATGAGATGAAGTGGCAAAAGGAATGCGAGCCCTGAGGAGTCTAGTTGATACGTCTACTTCTCTAGGCTACCGAAATTCTGCATACAAACTCCATATGAGGTGAAAAATATACCATTGAAAACATCTTGATGAGAAGAATAATTCTGCTCAAAGATTAGGCATGCATATAACAACCCTAATCCATCGTAGGGACAAAAAACATTGCTTAAGGTCTCAAAAATGCGCTGGAAGTTTAGGAGCTAAAAAACTGCCAAGATGGGGATTTGTTCTAAGTCAGTGAAAGAGGTGGGTGGCCACCAATATCCACTTGGATCAATCTCCCCCCCTTAGGAATAAATGGTCCACATTGCATTAAGTTCCTCCATCAAATGGGGAAACTTTTGTTGAATCTAGCTCTTGGTGAGCCACTTGTCTTGGTGAAAAAATTGTCTTTCTTTGACAACTTGATAGAGTTGTATGTTCTATTAGTAGGTTACCTTCATCTTGGTGTCCATTATTTGGTCCACTATATCTTTCTCAATTCATTTAGGATTTATTTATGTAGGGGACAAATTCTTAGCCACCTTCGAGGTATCCAATAGAGGTGGAAAATATGGTTGAAGTATCTCCACATTAAATACTAGGTGCAATCCAAGGAAAGGGGAATAATCAATTCAAAATAATTCTCACCCACAACCTTCATGATGGTGTAAGGCCCATATATGAGTGGTGTGAATTTCCTGTGGGGGATTTTGAGGTGCTCTTTCTACAAATTCAACCACACCTTATCACCAAAATGAAACTTGTGTGGAACTTGATGCTAGTCATGTCGCTGCTTGTACTTGGCATTGGCTTTCTAGAGGATATCAAGAACCTGTTGTTGGATGTGATGGATCCATTCTAAAAATTTGGATACTTTATTTGCCTTAGTTTGAGCATGGGAGGACTCTTAATGTGTAGATGCAATGGGTAGATCTACATCAATGGGGGCCAATGGATGGAATGCCAAGCACACCTGAAAAGGGTTGTGGCCAATAAAATTGTGGAGGGATCTATTGTAGCTATGTTGAACATATGAAATGATCTCAAACCAAGTACGTGGAAGCTTGGAGTTGTGCATGCACATGATGTGCACAGTCATCTTGTTGACCACCTCTGTTTTCCCATCTGTTTGGGGGTGAAGGTTGTTGATTTGGTTAACTTGGTGTTCATTAGAGACCACAACCTAGACCATAAGGTATTGAGGACCCTACTATCTCTATTTGAAATAATGGTTCGCGGTAGGCTAAATTAGACCCAAAAATGCTCAAAGAAGAGCTTAAAAGTGGATTTTGTTGTGATACTCTTCTTACACATGCTAAAATGGTCATCTTAAATAACGGATCAACAACCACAAAGACATAATTGTTACCATGCGTGGTGAAGGGAAAACTTGACATATAATCCATGGAGACTAACTACCAGAGCTTATATGGGGTAGGTAGAGGAGTGTACAACCCTTGCTTATTAATGGAAAGTTTAATGATGACAGATGTAGTGCATGATTCGATATACCCACTGACGTCCTATCAGATTTTTGACCAACATAAATATTTCTGAAGTACTGCTACTATCTTCTCCACACT
The DNA here is from genome assembly GCA_009831015.1 of Picea engelmannii. NCBI lineage: Eukaryota > Viridiplantae > Streptophyta > Pinopsida > Pinales > Pinaceae > Picea > Picea engelmannii. The sequence goes on from ML791478.1 coordinate 712,642, forward strand.
AAAGTGCCTTGCCACTCGACTATAATATGCCTCCCAAATTAGTTTTGCACGCTCTCTTGAAGGAACATAAAGATGACCCCAAAAAAGTGCATCTTTGAGGTGAAAGTTTAAAACTTGTTTATCTTCTCCCAATGTATGATATATAGCAACAACATTAGAGTCACTGCCATACAATTGGGGCCATCTAGAGGTCTCATGACCACATCAGTTAAGAAATGTGGTTAGCGCTATAACCATGGGACAACTGAGGTAGTCTAAAGCATGGATTGTGCTGCCCTTCGTGTACTTAATATTCAAGTGGAATTGTTGCAAGTATGTGGACCACTTCTGATGGAAGCCATTTTGTAATTTTCCCTATGTTTGCATGAATTGTAGGGGCTTGTGATCAATGTCGATGATCATTCTTTTCCTAGAATAGAATGCTTCCATTGTTAGAATTCCTACACAATGGAGTACATCTCCTTGTCATAAGTTGGATACCTACAAGAAACATGAGATATCCAACTCTCTAAACTCTGACCTCATCAGGGACATGCATCGAGAAAAAACAAAGAGCAGATTGCTTTGATACCAATGATCTGGATTGTATAGAGAACAAAATCAAAGTAAAGAATATGAATGGAAACACACATGACATGAAAATATTGTAGAGAGCACAATAATATAGTAAGAACCAAATTGAATTAATAAATGAAATAGGAAAATACTGTGAAATGCAAAGAAACAAAAACTAGCTACTAGAATAGTGGCAACTTATCTTTGAAGAGAGAGGTGCTAGCTATGCTTGCTTGCATGATTTTTTATGTTGGGATCATTTTATATTCAAACTGTGGTCACTGATGTATCCTTACCTAATCAACTTGACTCACATCCTTTTTTCCTTCGCTATTGAACTAAATCTTATTTTATCTTGGAACTCTTATCAATTATTGGCTTGATGTAAAATGATACTGCAATAGATATGCAAAGTAAGAGAAATTTATGTAAATTGTTTTTAAATATCGGGCATGGTGTGTTGGATCATGTTGTCATTGATGCCAATGGTTTGATTACTTGGGAGATTGTTGGATCATATGTCATTGATGTAAATGGTTTGGTTTGATTGATGTCATTGGTTGATGTCAAGTAATTGATTGATATGATTCCCTTGATGAAAATGTTATATGTCCAAGTGGAAACCAATCGATGCAAAGGTAAACAAATGGATGAACTCCAAAGTGGTCCCCTTCTTGTGAAAGCCCTCACGGGAAGACGCTTTGTGGATTGAGTTATCCTAGAAGAATGGTTGGAGGACCCATGCTTGTATGAGGAATAATGAGATGAAGATAAAGGAAATTGTTGGTGAAACTATCCTAGATGGATAGTGATTGTCATTCCATTTCTGGTGGTATGTGGAATGTCACATAACTCCTCCTGGTTTGAGAGTTATGGCCTTACGAAGTTGAAGGACCCTCACATGAAGGCTTGAAGCCCCCAAAGTCAAAGAAGTCAAAGTGACCTAAAAGAAGAA